>JAOTAX010000004.1:2406820-2421403 GCA_025629825.1 Erythroxylum guanchezii | reverse complement strand
TACTTTTGTAATTAAAGGTCTCAAAAGATCATCCACATGATTATTAGGTGTTACATTGTTCCATGCAATCTAATTCAGCGTATTTCATTTCCATTTATTTCTTGTTTTCTCACTTCTAAACAAAAAAATCTATTTCTTAAAACAAATTAGAGAAACTTCTCAAAATTTATGAAATTTTATTAAATAAAAAGATAGGAATTTGTTAAAATTACAAAGAGAGTAACTCTCTGCTCAGAGAAAAGTGGAATGATGGATCGGAATCAAGTATCCAGGAGTCAACCGGACTATTCACACTAAGAATTAAGGCGTCACCAATGTCTTCCGCAGAACATATAAAATCATCATCTTCATGGGACTTATTGCTTTTCTAGCCTTTCTTCTTCTTAGGTTTAGGGCAGTCCTTTTTAAAGTATCCTTTTTCACCATAGTCCCAACAAGAGACCTCCTTTCTGCCTTGAGATTTTCCCCGCTCTTTTGATTTCGATTGACCATGTTTACTATGGCCTCCCTTCAACTTTCTCCTGCTCCTTCCCTCGACACTGAGTGCATTACCAGACAAATCCCCGATTTCCCTTTTACGAATGCTCTCGCTCAAGACAACATCTCAGACTTTATCAAACTTTAGCTTCCCAAACCCACGCAAACTGCTAATTGCAAAAACAACAATATCCCACGACTTAGGTAGAGAGGACATCAAAATTGAAGCTCTAATCTCATCATCAAAATTAATATCAACATAGCTTAATTAACTGATAATCGTATTAAATTCGTGAATATGATCTACGACAGATCCACTTTTACACATCTCCAGATTAAACAAACGACGCATCAGATGTACTTTATTAATGACCGACAGTTTTTCATACATGTTTACCAGAGCCTTCAATACTCCTGCAGTCGTTGTCTCCTTAACGATGTTGAAAGCAACGTTTCTCGTCAACGACAAACGAATCAACCCTAGCGCCTACCGATCTTTCAAATCCCAAACTTCCTGTCTCATGATTTCTGGTTTCTTACCTGACAAGGGTTCATGCAGGTTTCTCTGATACAGATAATCTTCCATCTGCATCTTCCAGAAACCAAAATTGGTTCCATCGAATTTCTCAATTTGAACCTTCTCGCTTTCCATCTTTTCAAATTGTTGTGATACAAACCAAGCTTTGATAGGAATTGTTAAGAACGATCAATCACAATAATCAAAGAACAAGTGTGGAAATAATAAACACACACAGATTTATATGGTTCATCAAAATTTTTGGCTACGTCCACGAGCGGCTAGGATTTTATTTCACTGTGAATGTTTTTGACATAAGGTACACTAGGAGAATAGAACCTATTTATACACCCAGGAGAATACAAAAGACATAACGTATTTACTTGCGATCGTGGGCCTGGTGTAAAGTCCAAATATATTATCAGGCTCTATATCTCAACAAGTGCCACATCAGTAAAGATAACGGTGAGATTCACGTCGAGCTAGAATTAAAAAAAATTGAAAATTTGAGTATTTTATTGTTACTTTTTAAAGTTTGGGCTATAATTGAAAAATTAAGGAAAGTTTGAGCTTTTTTTTGGTAATTAACCCCTATTAAATTAGTAAACATTTGAGAAAGTAAATGTAATATTTTAATAAAAGAAAATTAGTAAGTAAAAATTATCTTATTTTCCAAATAGTGATTGTTTTTATAATGATTTATAAATGTGTGAAATTGCTTCATTTAACTTATGCAATGAATTGACAGAGATTTAGGACATATATCGAAATGCACTTGTGCATTATAAGAACAGAACAAAAAGAGTCAGGTGGGCTTGGTTTGGAATTGGATTTTGCAGTCTTGATGCTATCTCGATTCCAGCAAAATTAATCAATCCGATTCCATGAACTTAACATAGGACAAGCACCAAGAAAGAAGCAGAGATTAGTATGGCATGTAAATAAGTCTAAATTGTCATTGTTTATATATCTTTTCAGGACCAGCAGGATTACTGTATTATATAGCTCTAGCCCTAATGGGGTATTTCGTCAAACACTTAACGTGCATACATGTTGAACTGTTCAATTCCTCAGCCAGATCACAACCCCAACTCCACAATCTTCTCCAAACAATCATAAACGTTCAATTATTCATGAATATGAATAATACGACAAGACCAAATTTGAACAGAGAGAGAGTACCTTAATACGTTATACGCTGGCTGGTGCGCGGCGAAGGGAGCAGGGACGGCAGCTGCGCCTGGCGATTGGTGGCGCGGTGGTGAAAGAATCAGAGGCGGCGCTGAGGTGACTGAAAGAATCAGAATGGCAAGTGAGAGTCTTGAGAGACGTGAGAGTTGAGACGTGAGAGAAAGAGAGCAGAGACGAGAGAGGGAGGGTGAAGCAAGGGATAATAATTTAAAGCAATTATAATAACTTATTAGTTTAAATTAAATTAATTCAAATTTTAAAAACAATATTTAATTCGTATATTGTAGTAATAATAATGTATCACATTCGACATTAATACCACATGCCTTTTATCTTTATCTTCTAATCAAAATTTAAGAACTACAAATTATAAAAAATTTTAAAAATTTAAAGATTAAGAAGTTTTTAAAAATTTATTAAACTATCAATAAAAATATTTTAATATTATAAATTCAATAAATTTCAATTTAATCAAAAATTTTAAATCTAGTGAAATTAAAATAGTATGTCTTTGTCTTTAAATTTTACGTCATCGCCTTATTAATTTTGGCAGTTTTCGCCTAGCTAGACTTGGGTTGATCGACCTTCGACCGGGTCTTAAACTAAGTTCTTTGGGCTCGTTGAGTCTCTGATCTTAGCTACCTAAGCCTAAGCTCGATAATTACCGACAAAACGACCTTGTTTTGAATCTTTTTAGGAAAAAAAGATAACTTCTAATTTGGCCTATTATCATTCTTGCACCTTGTCAAGCATAAATTTAAGTAAAGGATATACCAATTATTTTTATAATTAGTTCATTTTTATAAAGAAATTATAAAAAATGTTTTTAATTTATTATTAAGATAGATAATTTTAATCTGACTCGTTTAAATTAATTAAATTTAAATCAAGCTTATTTATTACTTATTTATTACGTATCCTTATAGTTTCATTTTTATTATTTTTATCCTTATTTATTTGGGTTTAATACATATGATATAAAAATGAATAAATATAATCCGCAAAAGGCCAAAACTAAGGCTTGCAGTTGAAACTCACTCGACGGTTTTTTCCTAAACAGAGAAGAAGAAGAAGAAGTTGATTTTTGATTCACAACAGGTCAGTTTCGATCTTTTCTCTCTTCTTGGAATTTTAGTGTCAATCTTCTTTCATATCTATGTGCCCCAATTTTGGTTTATTCGGATTTTTTTCCTTGGTCTTAAGGAACTTGGACTCCAATGTGGGGCTAGGGTTTTTCCGTTTTGATGCAACGCGTTTTGGTTGTTTACAGGTAGTAATTATTAGTGTTTGGCGAAATTCATACCAAACCAAGCTCGAGGGTTTTGTTTTCTTTGGATGTTATTGTTTGGCTCTTGTTAAAGACGAGGTTGTATTTGTAAAAGTCTTTACTTTTCTATGTGAATTTTGAGTTATTTGAGGAATATTTACAGAGCTTCAATTCTTATCTTCTGATGGGTTCTCAGAACCCAAAAATTCTTTTACAGGGTGAAGGACTGCTTAGAAGTTAGCTTTCTGAATTGTTTTATAGACTGATCTTATTACTTGGAGATAGAGATCCAATATGCGATTTTGTTTCTGACCTGTTAAGATTTATAGAATCTTGTGATATCGTTTTTTTTTTGTTATATTTTTTTTGTTCTGAAATGCCTTTGGGGCTTGATCTGGTTTTAGGGAAGTTAGAAGAGTTTCTATGGAGATTGGAGCTGGGAGAAATGGTGAACTAGAACATAATAAAACACAATTGATAAGCGGACTTCCGGATGAGATTGCATTTTTATGTTTGGCAAGAGTTCCTCGGGAATTTCATTCCCTATTAAAATGTGTTTCCAGGAGATGGAGGGACTTGGTTTGCAGTGAAGAATTTTGTGTTTATCGAAGAAAGCATAATTTGAGTGAGACTTGGATATATGCTTTGTGCCAGGACAAGTTTGCGAAGTTGTGTTTTTATGTATTGGATCCCAATTCATCAAGAAGGTGTTGGAGATGTATTCAAGAGCTTCCGCCTCGCTGTTGGAAGAGAAATGGTATGGGCTTTGAAACACTAGGGAACTATATTTACCTATCAGGAGGCTGTGGTTGGCTGGAAGGTGCTACCAGTGAAGCTTACTGCTATGATGTTTTGCGGAACATATGGCGTGAATCTCCTCCGATGCCAACTGCAAGGTTGTAATTACTTTCTCTTGTACTCTGGTAGATTTTTGCACTCTGGTAGATTTTTGCAAAACTGGGGCTTCTACACTGTGTACAACAGTGCAAATTAAGTTGGACTTTGGATGCACTTCTAACTCAGAGAAGCTCTTCTGATGCTTAATTGTAGTCATTGGCTGGTTGGGTTACTAGGGTATTGGTCTTATAGTATTTACTTTTTATATTCTTGCTATTGACCTTGAATAAATTAGCAGCCCTTGTTGACTTTAAATTATCCAAATTCTATGCATTCAGGTGCCACTTTTCTTTTGAGGCTTTTGACGGGAAGCTATATGCAATTGGTGGGTTAGGTTTTTCAAATATGAGTGATTCAAATTCTCGGGACACCTTTGATGTGCACACAAACAGTTGGGATTCACATTCTTGTGGTAACATCGTTCCTGAAGTTGCAGATTCCATAGTCTTGGATGGGAAGATATATATCAAGTGCGATGCTTTTCCCCCGCTTACTCAGTTACGTGTAGTTCTTTATGAACCTTCAAGTGACACATGGCAGCATGAAGATGTAGATTTTTTCTCAGGCTGGAAAGGTCCAGCAGTTGCCGTGGACGGTACCCTATATGTGTTAGATGAGAGTAGAGGAACTAGACTGGTTACATGGCAAAAGGATAATAGAGAATGGGTTGTGGTTGGGAGGCTGTCAACACTAGTTACAAGACCACCCTGTCAGCTGGTAGCAATTGGGAAGAGGATATTCATTGTGGGGAAGGGACTAAGCACAGTGGCAATTGACGTTGACAAAACTGGAAATATGGGGAGGGTAATAATCAGTTCCTCCGTAGCGAGAATGGATTCTGATGATGACATAATCTGCTGCAAGTGTATAGCAATAGCAATATGAGTTTCTGGTAACTCATTCTTAACTGTCAATATGGTGAAATATAGTTGAATTTTGAAGTACCTGTACTCTTCATTGTTCAATTCCTGGTGAGAATATTGTGATTCTGTTGTTGATAAATACACACGATGGGCCTTTCATTGTTCTTCTACTTATTCATTTGATGTATCTTTCTTGTAAATTTAACCTTGTTTTTTGCTTGGAATTCATGTTATAAGATGTTTTTAGCATAGTTTTAGGATGTAGAAAAGCTCTGTATTGTCAAATTTCTTAGAATACTCTATTCAGTGTGATAAACAAATGTGAGAGATTTCATGAAAACGAACAATATTTGTAAATTAATGTAGAGAATCTCCTTATTTTGAACGTATTATTTCCTCTGATAAACTGAAACATAAAATGAAAGTAAAATTATGGTACTCTGGAAAGTATCAACAACATATTTATATTACAAATCAAAATGATGGTTTCTGGCAAGTATCAAATACAGAGGAAATTCCCAAAGCCTTCATGTTTGACCTAATCTAAACGTTATTGCAGGCAATGTAAGGATCTGTAACACAATCTGAAGTCAGAGGATCACTCTTAATTATGTCTTTTCGATCTACTATCAATCAAGCAAGCATATGACAGTTCCAGTCAGCTAATCCTTTTCCTTTTGAACTTTTTGAAAGCAGGATGTATGGTTCTATTGTAATGCCAATTGTCAAATTTAGACGTACATTCCTTCATTTTCTTTATAAGAACAGGCATGGAAGAGACATTACTGGAAATTTTTTATTTAACCAAAAGCACTTTCCCAAGAGTCTTGACATTGAAATCTATTGTTGGTACCGCGACTTTACTGGATTTAACCTGCGGTTCTGAACCTGTGCAATGAAGAATGATCAATAATTAAAACAGTAGAATCCAAAAAGATGGGGAAACATAAGAGTCGTCAAATCACACGTTAGAACAAGAAGAACCAAAAAGACTTAAAACCAGTGAGAAACGAAAAAGAGGGAAAACTTCCTCAACTGTCATAGCCTCAGTCCAATGTGATAAATCCTTTATCACCATTCTCATTATCAACAGTAGTATCACAACCAGTGTTCTAAATTGCAAGAGTACAACCACATTATAACTCACATTCCGCAATTTAAAAACTTTGATAAGAAACAAGATTCCCCTTTATCAGCAAAATTACAGTAGTATCTCAACCAGTCTTCTAAATTGCGGAGTACAACCAAATTGCAATTCACAGTCCGCAATTTAAAAACCGTTATTGGAAACTCGATTCCCTCTTTATCAGTGAAATTACAGTAGTTTTACAACCAGTGTCTAAACTGCAGAATGCAACTACAATAAACTCATAATCCGCAAACTTAAAACCTTGATCAGAACACCGTTCTCTTTGTCAATGAAACTACAGTTGTATCACAACCAGTGTTCTAAATTGCGGAGTACAATCACATTACAATTCACAGTCCGCAATTTAAAAACCTTGATTGGAATCATGATTCTCCCCTTTATTGGTGAAATTACAGTAGTTTTACAACCAATGTTCTAAACTACAGAATGAAAATTCAATACAACTCATAATCCACCACTTAAAACCTTGATCAGAAACACCATTCTCTTCATCAACAAAATTAAACGAGTATCACAACAAGTGCTCTAAATTGCAGGGTACAACTACATTATAATTCACAGTTCACAATTTAAAAACCTTGATCCGAAACACGATTTTGCCCTTATCAATGAAATTACCAGTGTTCTAAACTGCAGAATGAAACTAAAATACAGTTCTTAATCCACAACTTAAACCTTGATCAGAACACCATTCTCTTGATCAACAAAACTACAGGAGTGTCACAAGTGTTCTAAATTGCAGGAGTACAACTACATTATAATTCACAGTCTGCAATTTAAAAACCTTGATCGGAAACCCGATTCCCCTTTATCAGGGAAATTACAGTAGTATTACAACCAGTGCTATATACTTTGGAATCTAACTATAATATAACTCATAATCCGCAATTTAAATCCTTGATTGGAACACCACTCTCGTCATCAACAAAACTACAGTAATATCAAAGCCAGTGTTCTAAAATTCAGAGTGCAACCATAATATAACCTATAACCTGCAATTTAAAACCTTTATCGGAACAAAACATATGATGTACGATTTTAACTATTTTATGGTTAAGCAAATCAAATTTGATCTAATTAAAAATAATAAAAGAGTCCCATAAAAGATCTGATTAAATGAGTTAAAATTTAACGAATAAAATGAACTATAATCAATATGAGTCAGACATGTATTGGGCTGTGATGGAAAGGTCCAATATGGTTATTATATATAATTGCTAAGGTCTTTTATTATCTGCTTAAGTAAATTCGTAAATGTTCAGATTTTCTAACCCTTTAAGAAATATGCAGAAAGACGCTTAAGATATCCGATTAAGCAACTTTCGTATAGATCAACTAGAAAGTTCGAAGGTTTCGGTGTAAAAATGCTTGTTCAAAGATGTGAAAAGCAAATAAGGTATTTTTTTTAAATTTTCTCCGTTTATTTACTTTTGCATTTGATCTTGAAAACGTAACTAAGACTTATGTTATACATTACAGTTCGAATACAAACGACAAAACTTTAAATTCATTCAAACCTCAAGCTAAACTTGAATTTTTATAAAAAATTTTAGATTGAGATCTAACTAGATAAAACCGAGCACGGTTCAATCCGATATCATCTTTAGTTATACTATCATATAAGTTAAATTAATGACTCGTATTTTATATTATTAATTTTGTTAAAATTTAGAATATAACCAATATTATTTTAAAAATATTAATAACGCAATTTTAATTTTAGTTTCTTTTAGAAGAACGGTAATTAATAATTCGTTACTTTTTTCCCTAAAAAAAAAAAATCGTTACTTTTGCCAAATTTGTGTCATATAGTCTCGTTTCTCATTCGATCTTCTCCCCGTTTCTTTGTAAATCAAACGGTTCAGATTTACGGAGATAGGAAATGTGGGTGATCCTAGAAAACGATGTCGTAATGTGGGTACACATATAAACAGCACTCGCGCGAAAACGGTAAGGAAGGGAAGGTTTGTTTGGTTGCCGAGAAAATTTAAACAAAAATATTTACAATTTCCTTCGCATTACACTCAGGAAGCAGGAAACTTGCTCCGTTCCAATCTCTGGAATCTGGAAGTCCCCACTGAAATTGCTGTCGAAAACGTAAATGAGCATGACAGGATCAACAATACGTTTCAATCTATGGGCTAGCTCATGTAGGATTGCGAAAGCCCATCAACCACGTCGTCTTCTAAAGCTTCCACAGGTCTGAATCTGACTTGAGCGTCCTAGTGTTACCGTCGAACAACCCTACGACTACAATTTTACAGCTACAGGGAATTGAAGAACTTTTCTTGTTGCAGGATAATAGACAACGAAATGGAAGCCATATGCATTGCTAGCAATGAGATGAAAAAAGTTTCGTACGCCATCAGAGCAAGCGTCTGGGTGGTGTAGTTGGTTATCACGCTAGTCTCACACACTAGAGGTCCCCGGTTCGAACCCGGGCTCAGACATCGCACTTCTTGAGTTTCTTTCTTCCAACCTTTTTTCACCACGGAATATAAGCTGGTGCTTAAAGCTGATTCCGTTTCTGGGTTTTGCTAATCGTTGGAAATATGTTCAATTCAAGAACTAGTTTCAGAAAATGTGGCGATTGGTTAGGTCAATTATGGAGTCAATGTAGATGATGGTAGGTTAAAGATGACAGTTTTTACATGAACAAGTGCAGAGTGCCAACTTAATCGAAATACATGGTCTAGGTTATCATGTGTAAAGGTAATGCCAGTTGTATGAAATCCTAGTATTGGAAGAGAACTTGTTTATATTAAGGAAAGTGTTGAACATTAGATGTTATTTCGAACGATAGACAACATTAACACTGAAATCATAACCACAGAGATGTCTAAATTGGTTGGATTGATTTGTCTTCTTTTCGGTTTTTATATCCTCACTGCAAGTGAAGAAAGTGGCGATTGCAATGGTTGATCTCAACCCACTTGCTTGGCTTCCAAAGGAGTAGCAACATTTAGAGATGCAGGAGAGGATTAAACAGAGGAATGCTCTGCAAAATATCAGCAATGCAAGTGTTGCCACTGTGAGATGAAAGTGGAGATGGAGCCAATACTCTTTAAGAGTTTCTAACCATTGCCTAGAGAAGACTAGAGGTCAGGAACGAGGATTCCTTGATGATGACCCCAAGTAGAAGAAGGTGAGCTCCGTCAAAATTCAAAGGATTCCTTGATGATGACACCAAGGCTAACAAGATAATCCACCATCATCTTCTCTTCTCGGAAAGATGTGATGGATGAAGATGAGCAGGTGTACTTGAATTAGAATTTTAATTTCTTATTAAACTAACAAACTATTAGTTCTCTTTGACGATCATTACAGTAAAATACTTTGACTAAGATTGTAAAATCCTATTATATCACAAGAAAAGTATCAAATTTAAGCCTTCTCTAATTTAAGATTTAACCTAAAACAAGTCCTAATTTAACTAGAAACTATCAAACAACAACATAATCATATTAGACATGTTTTGAGCTTGTAAAACAAAGACTCTAATAATGAATAAACTTTACAATATGAAATTAATCTTAATTTCACAGACTCTCGCCCCCTCTAGCTCTTCTCGAACTTCAGCTCTTGTAGTCAGTCCATTAAGCTTATGTAATGTTCACTTGATTGACTAATCACAACAAATATGAGAACCTTACTCCACTAAGTAGCTAAACAGAGATCCCACATCACAAAAGGGAACAACAAAGGTTTTGTTGTAGGGTATAGTCCCATAGTTTGAACTGCATCAACTAGAAATTATTTCGCGGAGAGTTTCTCCAAGCAATTGCTCTAAGAAGAGGCTTCACACACTAGAAATGAGGAAGCAGCACTAATGAAGCATGTATAATCCGCAGATAAGTTGTCAATAACAAGAAATTGTTCACTATATTATTTTTACTGCAAACAAAGTTAGCTCTGCACTACACCATTACCCAACATATACATAAAACTACCAGGTCTTCCCCTTCAATTGCAAAACAAGATCACTTACTATCAATTAGGGTTTCTTGTATTCTATTGTGAACACACCTTCAACCAGCCTCCCGTTGAGCAAAGCTCAGAAATTTTCTTCGAGATCAACGTATATGCATTTGACTGCCCTAAGGTCCCCTTTTTGATCCAAAGATGAAGTCTTTCACAGAACTTTCCGCAGATAGAATTGCCCTCTTAATCTGCCAAGAGATTACCAATACTGATCAGAAAAAGAAAAAAAAGAACATACTAGGAGCAAAATCATCACTCTAACATCACAAACAAGACTGAAAGGTAAGAATTTAAGAAGTACAAAATTGTATTTCTTCAAATTTTACCGGGTCAAAGGCATTGGGTTCGGGACCGTAGTCAGCAGTTAAGAGGAAATAAGAAGCAACAACGGTGGCAACCATTGTAGTTCTTCTCACAATCTTGTCTGTTCTCGGATTCATCTTCTTCTTCTTCTTCTCTATGTTCCAAACAACTATCCTCTCGATATCGAATGGGGTAGGGCTTCAGAAGGATCGGTAAGTATCCAGAAGGCAATGATTCAGTTTTCTTCTTTTTTCCCTCACAAATCACAACCCATTTTTATATAATTTTGGGCACAGAACAGATAACGACAGGGTGGGTTGCTGGGTTAGAATGTAAATATGTATAGAGAGTGAGGTCAAAAGTCAACAAAATATAAATTTTACAAGAATTTATTTTTAACACTAATTTTACTTTTTTCAAATTTAAAAATTATAGCTTTTTAAATCTAAATAATTATATTATAGGATATTAATTGATAATTTTTTTAAAATTATTTTTTAATTAATAATAGTATTCAACTTAACAATAATGAAAAAATACTACAAAAATAATTTTCAAATATTAGTAGATTAAAAATTAAAATTATTCAGAATAATAATAAAATTTAAATTCATCATTCCAAAATCAATGAATTTAAATTAAATTGATTTTATCAAATTAAAATTTATTATTTATTATTTATTATTTAGGGGTGCTTGGTGGATAAGTTTAGGAAGGAATTAATAGATAAGGAATGAAAAATGAGTGATTGATTGTTGATTATAATTATAAGGACAATAGTTTGATATCTCACTTTTGGAGAATTCTCCATACCCTCCATTAATTACAATATAAATAATTAAAATATAATTAATTAATTAATTACATTTTTATACATTTTTATTTCTTAATTTTTTTACAAACCAACCACTATTAATGGTAATGATAATCATTTTTTCCTTTTAACCAACTATCATAATTATAATGAGAATATTCATTTTTATTCCTGCCCTCTTAATCTCAAAATCAAATTATAACTCTCTGACAATCATATCCAAAACCAGTCAATGGATTCTTTCTCGAGTTATGATATTGACAAAGTTTTCTTATCAGAGAATTGATATTGGAAAAGAACAAAAATTTAGAAATCAGAGATTGGAAAAATATGTAATAATGTATTCTCTTCGCCGGTAGCAATTACCCTTACAATCTGCAGATGCAAAGACATCACAGCGCTCTGCAACCATTTGCAATTACAAGCATTCGCAAATTCAACTTCCTGTGCTCAGACCAATCGATTGAGTATCGTTTAATATGTAATCAATCAAACACTACTTAGACGAGGGATGCAACACCAAAATATATTTAAATTCAAGTGAAATGTACGGCATCAAAAGATTTACTCCATAACATTGTCTTAGAGCTGCACTCATTCAGAGAAAATGGAACAAATGAAGAAGAAACTAAATGATTGTATTATAATTGAGCATATTAAGTTGATCCTACACCAACAACACATAAAACAGCTCCATCACGGAACATTTTGTCAACAGTTTCAGGCCAGTGTTCCATGAGGTTGCTCTCACTCAGACCAATGCTTGCTTGCACTCCACCCAATACTTTATTCTCAATAAGATCACAACAGAAGTCTTCAATGAACTTGATCAATGATTTCTTAGTTTCTTGGTTTTGACTTCACCGGACTCCACCTGGGTCCGCTATGTTAAGTTAAACAAGAATAAAGTCCAGAAAGCATGATTTATAGATCGATAAGTGAACGCTTCTTTTAAACTTCGGATGGGTGCCTTAAGGTCCGCGTCCATCCCAAGTACAAAAAATACAGAAACTATTCCTTCTCAGTCACCTTGGAAGTAACAGAAGGAATATTATGATCAGTCTTTCATATCATAACTACCTACACAGCAAACACAATTTCTCTTGATAAGTTACTCCCGACCCTCCTTTGTTTATGCCAAAAGATACCAATACCAGATGAAGATCCAGACAATTTGGAACATAATAAGACACTCATGTAAACTAATGCATATCAACTTATACAGAGAAGTCTTCTCTGAGGAATTTCTAACCGAGTATCATGGCCCTTAAACGCTACCACTGTCTTATACACATCATAGCGCATAGCAATAAACTAACATCAATCACAGCAACTGAGATTTTATATGTATATTTAAGCAAAACTACTCTTTACAAGGACCTCAGCTATAGAGCAACAATTATGACTTACTTAATGGAACAATTGCTTAATGAGTCAATAATCCATACAATTGCAAAGAGAATTTAAGAGTAGAACTTGAAGAACTAATTATGCAGCATATCATAAGATCAATTGACAAAATATCAAAAATCATATTCATTAGGAAGGAAGTCTCTTTTGAAATCTCGTACAATTACCAAACAGAGACAGAGTAACAACTATCAAACATACTACATACGCTTTAAGATCAATGAAAACAGATAGAGATAACCACTTCATCATCATCTGCATCATCATAATAATATACATTCCATTGATTCCATCGTCATCGCAGCTAAAACCGCATTGAAACCCTCGGGTTGTACCATAGCATACCATCATCAGAAGAATTAATAATTATGAGCACAGCACTAGCATCTTTTGAGTTCCAAAACACACATGACATGACATAGACGAGAAGGAAGACAGGAGATTTGGATTTTTATTTCTTGAAACTTCCTCTAACACCAGGACGAGGTTTGGAGGAATCAGCGGCATGAGAAGCGTGAAGATTGGCGAGCTTGGACTCCTCAAAGGGAATCTTGGGATGCTTAGCATCGTGGTGGATCTGCATTGACTTCAAGTCGGGCGCCGTCGTTTTGCAGTGCGGACACTCGAACTTGGCATGCCCGCCCTTGTCCTGCCCGGTCCGGTCAGCGTGACCGGCTTTCCCTCCACCTCTGTTTGTCGTCGCAGCGTCTACCTTCGACGCGATCTCCTTCGCTGTGTGCTTCTTCGGCTTCGCCTTCCCCGTCATCTTCTTCCTCCCCTTTCTAGATTAGGGCTTCTTGTTGTTCATTGGGGGGCGTGGGAGTCTCTATATATAGCGCCACTTTTATCTGCAATTTTCATGTACGGTCAGTCCTACTTAGACCGCCTACGTGGTTTGTTTCCATTGGTTATTTCTTTAATTAGTATCTTAATAGTTAAACATGCTTTAAAAATCGAATCTTTAAATTATCATTATTTTTATTTTTATTATTTAAAATTTTCCTTTTTAAAACCTGATATTAGAAAATAATAGCAAAACCCTAATAATCAAAATAAACTTAATAATGCAAATAAATCAAATTTTATTGGTACTATTTGAATTTAATTAACTTTTTATTTAATTTAAATTAATAATTTATTATAATTAAATTTAAATTATATATCTAATTCGAATTTAATTATTTTATATTAATTTTAAAAGATGAATTAAGTAATTATATAAATAATATTAATATTGATTCACGAATGCTATTTTTATTATTTATTTCACGTATTTTTCATTGCCATTTTTAAAAAGTTTTAATTTTTTTGAAAATAACAAATTTTAAAGATAATAAATATTTTTAAATAAGTTAAAATAAAAGAAATTTCATTTCTTTTATAATAATACTTAAAATTTAGTTATCATTTGTAAAATATACTTTAAATTATTTTAAAAATTATTTCATCTTTAAAATTAAATTTTAGAATTTCTTTTTAACTTACATCAAAGTAATAATAATAAAAATTTGGAGCAAAACACATTTACATCAAAGTAATAATAATTTAATTTATGGACCGTTTAGTTCTACTTCTATTTTTCTGTCATAGTTTTCAGTTTTTTCTATTTTTCTTTCAAATAAAAAAAACCTATTTAGTTGTTAATGTTAATATAGTTATATTTTTATCACTGATAATAATTACATATTAGATAAAACTTAAAGATAAATTATT
>JAOTAX010000004.1:2385726-2396952 GCA_025629825.1 Erythroxylum guanchezii | reverse complement strand
TGCAGGTGAGGGGCGTTTAGGTGCGGGGAGGGGTGAGGTTATCATTTGTCAGGTTTAGATATTTTTTGAAGAGATTGATGAGTACCACAGAGTCAGAGTTAGTGGCAACAGAGAAAAGTCACATGCAAAACAAAGGTTTACGCTTTTTGAGGGTCACGCGCTGTCTCTGCACGCGCTATCAAAATCAAAATTTAGAAATTAAGATAGTTATTTATAAATATACTGAAAAGGCCATGTGACTAATTATTATAAGATAAGAGTTAATATGAGTAACGATTTTATCTAAATAACTAGAAAACATAATTTTGTAAGATATTTTCAGTATTATCCACTTCTTTTTATTTATTTATTTTTATTATTTATTTTGTGTGTTTTTGGAGTTCCCTCTTTTTATCTATATCTTCCTTTTTCTGATATATAAAGTTTGGTAGTCTGAGAAAGAGAAAAATCTTTAATGCTATAGCTGGATAATGATGAAAAAGGAATGGGAAAAGGAGAGGCTTTAGTTTTAGTGTATGGATTCTTGGGTATGTGTGTGTGTGTGCGTCTAGATTGAGGAGTTTTTGTGTGTTGATGAGCTTTTTGTGAGTAATGAGTTCACACTTTTTGAGCTCTGTTGTTCTACCAGCTTTCTGTACACTTCCCAGTTGCCATCTTTAATTCTCGGTCAAAATGTTTGACCTTTAAGTTGCCGTCATTAGCTGGTTTGGGAGGGGGAGAGAGAGAGAGTCAGCAGCAGCAGCAGCAAAGTGTTGGATTTCTAACTCTGTTCTTTGCTGTGAGTTGAACGATTTCTCTGTTTCTGGCTTCCAAGCTTCGAGCTTTTTGCAGAGAGGTGGAGTGAAGTGGGGGGGTTGGCATTTTGGAAATTTGGTTTTGAGAAACCGAGAATTGGGTTTAGAGTGCCTCTTTCAGTTGGCAACACTTGGAGGGTTTTTTTTTTTTGTTTTTTGGTTTTGTTGTTGGGTTTTGAAGGGTTTGGATTGTTGGCTTGTGAAGATGCTTGCTGTTTAAGGTCTCTGGAGTGATGGGTTGGTGAGATTGTGGACCTGTTTTTGAGTACTTTATCTTCAAAACGAAGCCTTTCTTGTTGTTTCTTGCGGTTTCGTTTGGTAAGCTGTAAAAATAGCTTGCATTTTTGTCTTTTGTTTGAGTTTGAGTTTGATTTTCATTTCCTTTTTTTTTTCTTTCTTCCTCGACCTTGTCTTGGTTGCTCAACATTCTCGGGATTCGGTTATTATCTGTTTGTTACATTTTGTCTGTGTTTTCTCTATTTTTCGAATCTAGTTTCGTATTTCACTAGTTCTTCTCCGGCGAAACCTCCAAGTTTTCTGAGGATTTTCAGTTGTGTTTTAAGTTACTTCACCTGTAATCCATCTGTTCTTGTAAGGAATCACCTTTTCACGCTCACCTTGGGTTGAATTGAAGAACAGTAGGTCTTCGAGAGTCAACTTACTCATTAGGGTTTTACATACCCCTTCTTATCTTCAGGATCTGTGTTATATATATCCACAAAAGCTAAGATTTTGGGGTGCGGTAGATTTTGTCTGAATTTCCAAATCTTGTTAAAAAAAAGATTCCAACTTTAGTAAATGCATGGATCCACGAGATGCTATGGCGATATCTGGTTCTGCTTCGTTCTATATGCAGCAGAGAGGCATGGCTGGGTCTGGTTCAGGGACACAGGCCGGCATAAATGTCTCGTCGAGCATGAACCTTTTGTCTAATGCAACTTTACCTTTCCAACCGAACATTGGATCAACCTCAATTGGACAAACAGTATCAATGGAGCCTTCAACAGCAATGTCGTCTCACGGTGTTAACGTTGGTGCAACATCGGCCGTTCTACCATCCGGCGAGCCTGTCAAGAGAAAACGTGGAAGGCCTCGAAAATATGGACCAGATGGGAGTGTTTCATTGGCATTGTCACCTTCATTGTCTACTCATCCTGGTACAATCACACCGACCCAGAAGCGTGGCCGAGGCCGGCCTCCGGGGAGTGGGAGGAAACAACAACTAGGTTCTCTTGGTAAGAAATCTGGTAAAGTTGTGTTCTTTGTCTCGTTTTAGGTGGGATTGTAATGTACCTCGTAGATTGTAGCCTAAAAGATTAAACCTTGTATAGCTTTGATGAATCAAAAAACCTTGGTAATACACACATTTTCAGTTAGATTTGGATCTTTTGTATCTTTACGTATTTTAAGCTGAAAATGCCATGATTAGGAAACTCCTGAATCCATTCCAACCAAAGGCATCCCAAGGTATATATACAAGATGTGTTATTGGAACATGAAGGACGTCCATATTGGGAAATTGTTAAGATTTGGTGTGTTTTATATAGATTACAGTATCGTCAAACAATAATATATCAACAACTTGGACTGATCCTTTTCAGGCCACTAAATCTTCTTTTGGGCATATGATTTTAAGTTCCTTCTTCTTCTTGGGCTAGTGTAGTATTTCATGGCATTAAACCCTTCTATGGAGATTTTTTGGACTGAATTGGGCCTAAAAATGATTATTTAAGTTCAATGAGGAGATAAAATTATATACTTCACCATTTCATATTGTCTTACTGAAGCTTCAATCAGAAGTTGTGCCATTTTTTATTCCCTTGGACATCTATTTCATACACAAATACTTGGAATAAAGGACCTCTGTGTTTTAGGAACTACAGTTGTATCTATTATACTTCTATTGACTAACTGATACCTGCCGATTTCTGAATTTGAACTGTTCGGTATTCGAGTGATAAAATTTTAATGGTCTTGCTAGGTGAATGGCTCTCTGGTTCAGCTGGAATTGGTTTTACCCCTCACATCATCACCATTGCTGTTGGAGAAGTATGCTGTGTTTTCTTCTTATGTGTTAGTTTTATGGATTTATTCTGCTATATTGGATAGAAGTAGGATTGGTGCTAATTTATTTATTCCGATGTAGCTGTCTTGTAGATTTGTCTAGTATGATGATACATCACATATGGGTGCTAATTGAAAAGATTTAGAAAGAACAAATGCTAGTATATTAGGATGAACAAATGCATCTTAACATGCTTTTGTACACTTTAGTATAGTATTAAGGATCGGTAACTTCTCCTGTAGGATATCGCGACCAAAATAATGTCATTCTCACAGCAGGGGCCAAGGGCTATATGCATTCTGTCAGCAAACGGTGCAGTCTCTACTGTTACTCTTCGGCAGCCATCGACATCGGGAGGCACTGTCACATATGAGGTTTGGCAACTTGTTTCATTCTCATGTACTTCTACTAATTGGGTTAGGCTTCAAAAGTCCACTTTGCTATTTGATTAGAGAATTCCTTGTATGCCAGGGGACTTGAGGAAGTTCTCTAATCTTCGTCCGTATCCTTTAAAGATATCTATGCCATGAATGCTCGACAATCTTCTCTGTTTGTTTCTCTCCCATTTGCCCTTTTGGACCCACTCTAGGTTGAAATCGTGCATACTTTGTATTGCTCCCTATATCCGTAAAACAGGGAGGCATGCAGGCCCCTTGAGAATACAATGTATATTTGCTTTTCCTGAAGTCAACCACCTTCTTAAATAGTTAACCAACAATCTCACATAGGGATGGCAATGGGCCAGCCTCTGTCAAGTTTTTTAAAATAATTTTTTAAAATTAAAATATAAAATAATTTATTTTTTTTAATTAAATCAGGTCTAGGTTGTCCAGACCTAAGCTTACCTGAGGCTCAACTCTTTTAAGTAAAACGATGTTATTTTGTTTAGAATAATTGGACCTTGAAATTGTCTAGCTCTAGACTTGGCCCTGGCTCATGGGTCGGTCTATTGAAAACAACTAAAATTAGGCCCATGGGCAAAAAATTGCCATCCCTAATCTCACAACTCCCACCAAGATTTTTGGATTTTCTTTACTTTGATGGGTTAAGCTTCTTTTCTTTATGTTCTATTATCTGTTACTTCACTGTTCTGTGCTGAAGTCAGGAAAAAAGTTAGGGACTATTTGGTGTTTTGCAGGGGCGCTTTGAGATTTTATGTTTGTCAGGCTCTTATTTGCTTACTGGAAGTGGCAGCTCCCGCAATCGAACTGGAGGGTTGAGTGTCTCCCTTGCAAGTCCTGATGGCCGTGTTATTGGTGGGGGAGTTGGTGGAGTGCTTATTGCAGCAAGCCCTGTGCAGGTAATCCTCAGTAAGACTTGCATTGTTAATACTTAATTGCAAACCTTAAAGATGGGACTATCAAATGCAAGCTGCTAATATACGATTATTCTTCTCAATAATCAATGCATCTTCTTGTGCCATGATAAAGGTCAGTTGAATGTAACAACTTTAACGATATATACATTATCTGTTGATGTCTGAATCTTAGGTAATAGTTGGAAGTTTCCTATGGGGTGGCTCAAAACCAAAGAGCAAGAGAGGGGAAGGATCAGAAGGTCCCCGAGATCCTGACCGTCCAGCAGTCGAAAACTCAGTAACTCAAAGTAGTGTTCCACCAACCCAGAATCTCACTCCAACATCATCAGTTGGTGTGTGGCCGGGTTCGCAATCGGTCGACATGCGTAATGCTCATGTTGACATTGACTTAATGCGTGGTTGATGATTGATTTCCCTTATTCGGTCTTATGTACAAGCAGTGTACATATCAATTTTCTTGTTTCAGCACCTTTTGAATCTAATCTTTGGATTCTCATTGACAAAAGACCAGCAACATCTTGTAGCTTCGTCAACCTTTTAGTTGAAAATTTTCTAGTGCTGTTTATTCATTCGGACATGTTTTTCTTTTCTGAAATAATCCATTATCGAACCAAACTAGATAGATGGCATTTTGTTGAAGGTTTTGGTGACTTCAAAGCGGATAGTTTTCTAATGACTTGTGTCTTCAGTTCTTAGTTCTTACCATGATGCTTCCGACCATAAGTCTCTTTGACTTTGGTGTATGACGGTTGTGTCTCAACCGAAATTACCCGTTCTTGTCTGCTTGTCTTCTTTACGGGCTAAAGGGTATATATGATTTGAAGGGTTACAAGTTTTGAGGTTACTTGTAACGCAAGGTTTTCTGTTATTTCATGGATCAAACAGGTAAGGAAGTTCAACGTAATCTTCACGGACGTGTAGTGCATGAATAGGAGTCAGAATTTGATATTAAGAGTACTAAATGATTGACTATTTTAACGCTAAACTTATATTTTTTTAATATAGGCTAAAAGAATAATTTAAATTTTAAAGTGTTTATCAAGAATTATAAACTCTTAATGTTTATAGTGTTTAAATTTAAATTTAACGTTTTCAAAATGTTTAAAATGGATTCTTAATGAATTATTTTGAAAATATATTTTAATAAATAGAAAATTTAACAAAGTTATTTATTTTAATCAACTGTAATGTTTTTTTACTTAATATTTTAATATTATAAAAGAACTACATTAGTGGCATGTAATTAACGGAACTTTAATTATATTAAATTTCTCATCTCTTAAAACGCTAAAATTAAATTTAGATTTATTAAAGAATGAGGGTCAAATTAGGTTATAATTAAAAAATTGACCTTTTTTTATATATAATAAGTTTGGAGTAGGGTCGACAAAAGGGGCCAAATTAATTATGTCAAAATTAATAAATCAGGTTTAAATTGATCAAATTTTCAACTGAATTTAAATTAGCAGGAATTTTTTAAAATAACATCATTTTAAACAAAATGAGTTCACTTGATTAGTATCACAAAAGATTGGATCATATCGAATTGGTAATAAATTTAATCTAATTTGATAGAGGTTTAAAAATCTAATATAGTCTTAAATGAGGTTTTAAAATTAATTATCCTATTTTTTAAGTATTAACTAAAAGTACTAATTATGTCAATTTGAAAGCTAAAGTTTTGCTATGATAATAATAAATTTCTTTTTTCCCACCATTTTTATCAATTACACTTCGAGCTTAAGTCAATTTGATTAGAATCGTGAGGAATCATTATCTAATAACAATGTTTAACCATTCAAGTTCATTATAAGACTAAGGTTTATAATATGCTAATCTCATATAACTCATAACTTGTTCATCTCTATTGTTAGAAATTATTTTAAATTTAACTCTAAAAACTTACACTTAAATCCATTTAAATCTTCATAGTAGAAATTAACACCTTCTTTTATTTCATCAACTAAAATAATGTTATTAGCAAAAAAAATACACTAAGGTATATCTCTTTAGATATTCTTGATAAACTCATTTATAACTACTGCAAATAGAAAGGGGCTTAACGAGGATCCTTGGTGTAGCTTGATATCAATAGAAAAATTTGTTGTATCTCCTCCTATTATCCTTACTTTAATCTTACGACTTTCATATATATCTCTAATAACTTGTATATTCAAAAGGAACTTTCTTAGCTTTTAGACACCTCCACATGACATTCTTAAGTACCTTAGAATAAGTCTTCTCTAAATTAATGCAAACCATATGCATGTCCCTCTATCTATTCCTATAATATTCTATTAATCGTTTGAGGAAGTGTACGGCTATTGTCATGGATCTTCCAGACATGAAACCTAATTGGTTTTGTGATATTGGTGTATCTTTTCTCATTCTCTTCTCAATCACCCTCTTCTATAACTTCATAATAAGACGAAGTAGTTTAGTGCTTATATAGTTATTAACAACTTTGAATGTCTCCTTTGCTTTTCTAGAGAGAGATTAGTGTGCTAAGTCTCCTTTCATCTGACATTTTGGTCGACTTGAGGATCATATTAAGAAGCTTGGCTAATCAAATAAGACCCTCTTCTCTTAAGCTCTTCTACTCCTCTATAAGTATCTTATCAGGTCACACTACACTCACAGTCTTCATATCCTTCAAAGATCCTCTAATTTCTTCTCTTATGATATGCTAGTAAAAAGTAAAGTTACAGTAATACTTAGAAGTGTTAAGATCACCCAAAGAAATATTATTATCTTTTTCATCATTAAAAGGCCTATAAAAGTAATTTTGTAATATCCTCTTGATGTCATTTTCATCTACAAGCACCCATCTTACTTAATTTTTTATATAACTGACTTTATTCAAGTCCCTCACGTTCTGTTTCTTATCTTTTTCCAAGTTAAAAATATCATTTTCTCCGTCCTTAGTTTGCAATCATTGGTATAAGTTTTCATATGCTCTACTTTTAGCATCGGAGACTATATTTTTTGCCTCTTTCTTTTGTCAACTTGTAACTCATTATATTGGCTATCTTTTCTTCAACCATATAACTATCTAACTGAGCTTTATAGGCAACCTTTTTTATTTTACCTTGTTTTGGGCAATTTCATTTCACTATTAAGACTCCTTACTACTACCCTTAGGTCTTTTAGAAATTCTAAGATCTCCAAAGTTGCATTCCAAGATCTCCTTAGTTGCATTCCTCAAAAGAGATGCTACTCCCTCCCACATCTAGTTAATATCTCATTCTAGTTTCTATGTTTCTTCATACATTACTCTATTATTAAATTGTCTCATAGTGTCCCCTTTTAGATTTTACCATCTAACTCTAAAATATTTCCTCAAACTTTTCTTCATCCTCTAACCTTTAATTATAAGATCTATAACTTGTTATATATGCTGAGTAGACAAGTATGTGTTAAGTATCACCCTACAATCCTTATAACTCAATTGATTGCTTCGCCTTATGAGTAAGTAGTTGATATAAGTCTTCATAGTTCTATTACTAGAAGTTACCAGACGCTCCTTTTTTTTCTGTTAATATTGAGTTGACTATCACCAAATCAAATGCTACATAAAAATCTAACAAAGTAATTCCACTGTTATTCCTATTTCCATACCCAAAACCCATGTAGGCATAAGAATACTTATCCGAGGTTGTCTCTATATAGTCATTAAAGTCTTCACCTAAAATAAGTTTCTCTTTAAGGGAGATTTGTTGAATCATCTCATCTAGTTCTTCCTAGAATTGAAACTTAAGCTGTTCTTCTAACCCTGCTTGGGGTACTTAAGCAAAAACTATATTGAAAACAACAATTTTCACCATAATCTTTAAAGAAAAATTATCATTAGTTCTCTTTATCTTCACATCATAGTGTATGAGTTCTTTGACAACTAAGATATCTATACCGTTCTTTTGCTTTAAAGATACTAACAATTATGCTTATATAATGTAATCAGAATTTTTAAAATACTAAGCTATGGAAAAGTTATGAAACAAATTCTTTAGAAAATTCATAAAAAATAATCGTATTAAAATTCTATCTTTCAAATTCGTCCAAAACTTTTGGACTTTCGTACTTTAAAAATCTTAGAATTTTGCTAGTCTAATAATTTGTTCAATTAACAAAAGGTCATGCCACCAAGTACTATTAGATGGTAGAAGTTCGGCTAGTCAATATGATCTCTAAGTCCTTTCTTAAAAATTGTGTGAATTTCTTATTTTATAAGCTCTTTAATCACCTCAATTTGATATTTCTATAAAAAATTATGCTAAAAATTACATAATTAATTCAGTAACAACGTACTAATTTCCTCTTTTTTAAATGTTGTCATCACAATTAATTAATCACATATCTTTTAAGCATTCAATATCAATCTCCAAAGAATTAAAGTGTTAAATTTATGCATGTTAATGGGTTGGGCCAGAAGCATCCAGGGCTTGACTCGTGGACTTGCCCGGCCCATCCGATTATATTTAAAAAAAAATTCAAAAACGACATCATTTACCATATCGGCTAAAATCGACATCTCTAATTAAATTCTCAAATTATAAACATTACCATCTCAAAATCTTATCGTCTCCCATTTTTTTTGCTTCTATTAACACAGTCACTTTTGTTCATATATAGAAAATCTTGATTTATGAAAAATATTAAATATCATATAACTTTCATTTATAATGCTAAATATCACAACTTATTAAAATGTGTGTTTATATATCCAAATTAGTGTTAAAACTTGACTACATTAAATTGTTATTCTTAAAAAAAATCAATATTTGAAAATTTGTACAAATGCTAACAACAATCTCATGCACTATCAGTAAAAAATTTAAAAAAATTTATTAAGAAAAATACTTTTATAATTTGTAGATTTAAAAAAATTTATTAAGAAAAATACTTTTATAATTTGTAGAAGGTAAAATCAATATTTTAAAAATTGAACCGATTTAGCTAGTTTAACAGTAAAAATCTTGAATCGACTAACTTTTTAGTTTAATTTTCAATTTTTCAGTTAAAATCGACCAGTTTATTAATTAATTGACAAATTTTCATAAACTAATCATTTTTTATGAACTAAAGAAACTAATTAATTTGTATTTAATATTGTCTTTTTAATTAAATATTAATTTTTTATAAGGACAAATTTTTTCAATCATTTTCAAATTATTCAAATTTATTCTTTCTTTAACCAGTTTTATGATGGTCTAATACTAGTTGATCATTTTAAACATTAAACATCTTGTTTTATCGCTTTAACTTTCGGTCATGTTTTAAAAATATTGGGTAAAATATTAAAATAAAAATCAAAGAAAACAAGTTTAATTGTCACTAAATTTTATAGGGCACCTAAAAATATTTAATAAAATTTTAATATATTAAGATATTTAAACCATTTTGCAAAGACTTCTAACTTCTTTTTTTACTTCATGCACCATTATTTTTGTCTCTTTTACTTTCTCTCTTGAAGATTAACAAAAAAAGGTCCTCCACTATATCATATCTAAGGATAAGCCCACACAACGTACGCATATTATTTCAATTAACCGATTAAACAAACTCATTGTAAGGACAAAACTAAGGCTCAAAGATGATGAACAATTTATCAATAGATATACACATTGAGGCACACACGACTCCATTTTTGTCCACACTTACCACCTTAATATATAGACAATTTGATTGTTTTGAGGAAGAACACAAGACCATAAAACTGTCCTAACATCGTTCTCGACTTGCTTGCTTCTTCTGCAACTGTGTGATATGAGTAGCTCAAATCGTCTCTATAAAAGGGATTGCACCATTTCAGGTTTCTTCACGAACCAAACGTTTCTTGAATATTAAACAACAATACAAGAAGAACAGGAAGATGACGAATCTTTCTCTTCCTATCTTCTTCCTCATCTTCTTCGTTGTTCAAAGTTTTTCTTTTGTTGAGTCTGCAACTTGCAACCCTAGTGGTAAGATAAGGGGCAAAAAACCACCTCCAGGACAGTGTAACCGAGAGAATGACTCCGATTGCTGTGTTCAAAACAAGCTCTACCCCATTTACAAATGTTCACCTCCAGTCTCCGGACACACCAAGGCAACTCTCACACTCAACAGCTTTCAGAAGGGAGGAGACGGCGGTGGTCCGTCGGAATGCGATAACCAATACCATCCAGACCATGAACCGGTGGTGGCACTTTCGACAGGGTGGTTCGATAACAGGAGTAGGTGCTTGAAGTATATTAAAATCCATGGAAATGGGAAGAGTGTGAAGGCTAAAGTGGTGGATGAGTGTGACTCTACAATGGGTTGTGACTCTGGTCATGACTATCAGCCTCCATGCAACGACAACATCGTCGATGCGTCTAAAGCAGTTTGGGAGGCACTTGGGGTTCCTTCAGATAAGCGAGGTGGAATGGAGATTTTCTGGTCTGATGCTTAATATCATATCATTATGTCTTGTGTTCTTCTAATGGATACTGATTAGTATGTACGAGTCTTCTTTACGTTTGTTTGTGTTGTGGTACAATCTTCAATTCACTGTTATGTAGTTTAATGTTATACTACTGGGAATTTCTATGCATTCGACCTCTTTTTTGGTAATAAAACAAGATTATAAAACGGTCCTAGCGTCATTCTCTAATTGCTTGCTTCTTCTGGAACTGTAAATGTGACATGTGATGTGAGTAAGCTTAAATCAAACCAAACCCTTTTTTTTTTAAATTATTAAACAATGAATACAAATTATTTCTTTAAAAAAATTATCAAGATTAATGATAGGTCATTGATTACGTGTGCTCAAGCAGTCCAATAAAGCTTTTTTTTTTTCTATAAATCTTTTATGAGAAGAACTTTTTTATGAAATCAGTTGATCGTTTTACTGTCACTTAAAAAAATTTTTTTTGAAAGAGCTTCATATAGTAAACTGTTTAACAACATAAAAATAAAAATATTTTTATTTTTTAACGATATTTTATTTTGTAAAAAAATTATTTATGCATATAAATATTATTTAAAGTATATTAAACAATATGCAAAATATAATATATTAATTATTATAT
>JAOTAX010000004.1:2368563-2385626 GCA_025629825.1 Erythroxylum guanchezii | reverse complement strand
GATTATAACATAAGTAAAACTAATATAAAAAATAAATATTAAAACATATAAAAAAGCTAAATAATATTATATAAATCTCAAAATAAAAATTCAAGTTGAGTAAACAATTAAATACATAAGATGAGTTTGCAAGATAAACATGAAAATAGATTTGTGGGTATTGTGAGAATTATGTATAAAACATAAGGGTAAAAGAGACTAAAAATAAACTCATTAATTAATCTGAAAAATCTACCTAAAAAAGCTATTTAAGATACCTTTTTTAGAAGTCTTAAATTTGAGTTTATTAAAAAGTTATATTTTGACCGTCAAAAAAGTCATATCTATTAAAAAAATATTTTTTTTATTTTATAACCAAATTCTTATTTTTAGAAAAAAGACTTTTACGGTAAAAAGAAATACTTATTTACCTCCAAAAATCTCATCCACACGTTTAGTAAACGATAAGAACTTTGATTAGTCTAAGCCATAATGTTGGAAAAGAAGCTTTACTATTACGTATAAAAATTTAAAACCTTAAGTCAGCGTTTCTGAATTGCAAAGTTCCAAATTAATGGCGGAAGCAACCAAAAAGTTGGCTTCTTCTGAAATTGTAAATGTGACATGTGCTGTGAGTAAGCTTAAATCAAATCAAACCCTTTTTTTAATTATTAAACACTTAATAAAAATTATTTCTTTAAAACAATTGTCAAGAGTAATGATAATGTTGGATAATTTTGTCTTTTTTCATAAAATTGGACAACTATTAATTATATTTTTTAGTTTTTCAATAAATTATTGATTAAGTTACATAATTTAATCCAGATAAAGATAATAAAGTGGCTCAATAAATGATCTAAATCAATGAGTTGAAGTTCGGATTGAAAATTGATCCCAATTAGTGTAGAACTATATCGGCCTTATGATAAGAAAATTCGATATGGAAGATATATATATAAAAATTAAGGTCTCCTGTAATTGTTCATATCAATCGTAAACATAAGGACTCTCAAATCCGTTGAAAGAACTTACATATTAAAAAAATTGTAGAAAGAGTTAAACCTCGTGTTGGAGAACACTCTCCATAAAAGTTCCAAAACATTCGTGACTGTTTGGAACTCGAAAATAACATCAAAATTAGTGATGGAAACGAAATCAAATTCTACGTAACTTTTGTTTTTAATTCTTTTATGTATAATCCTCACTACTTAATAAATTCTGCATTGACTTTGATGCCCAGTGGTATAGAGCCAGAACAGAGTTGCGAAGACTTTGATGCCCAGAGTGGTTGATTACGTGTGCTCAAGCAGTTGTTACACTAAAGATAAGGACTTTGATTAGTCTAAGCCAAAATATTGGAAAAGAAGCTTTATTATTACGTACAAAAATTAAAAACCTGAAGTCTTCTTCTGAGTTGCAGAGTTCCAAATTAATGGCGGAAGCAACCAAAAAGTTGGCTCCTTTGCTTACCTGCTGAATTGTTTTCTTCTTTTTCATTCTATGTAGAGAAGGGGTAGTGCTAAAGTAAGCTTCCCTTTTCCTTATTAAGCTTACTAACAACAATCTCTTCATTGCAGGTATGCAGTTGTTACAGGAGCAAATAAGGGGATTGGGTTTGAAATCTGTAAGCAGTTAGCTTCAAATGGGATTGTTGTGGTCTTAACGGCAAGAGATACGAAGAGAGGGGTTGAAGCTGTTGAGAAGCTCAAAGACTTTGGTGGTGTCTCAGATTACGTGATCTTTCATCAACTTGACGTCGTTGACGATGATGGTATTTCTTCTTTTGTTGATTTCATCAGGAACCGATTTGGAAAGCTTGATATACTGGTAAAGTTTAAAACCTTTGTCTCTGTTCGCCTCCTGTTCTACAAAATGTTTTCATTTCTACACTCGTGAAGATCTGTTACAGGTGAACAATGCTGGTGTTCTTGGAACTCAAATAGATGATGATGATCTCAGAGCTTCTGTTGGTAAAGTAAGTTTAATTGGAACTTGAAGTACTGTTTTGACCTCAAATAGACATGAATTTGCTCGTGCTTTTCGTCGATGCAGGAAGCTTCTGAGATCAAATTGAGTGAAATAATGACTCAACCCTATGAATTAGCTGAAGAATGCCTCAAAATAAACTATTATGGTGCCAAAAAAATGGTTGAAGCGCTATTACCATTACTCCAATTGTCTGATTCTCCTAGGATTGTCAATGTTTCCTCCTCTGCAGGGAAACTTGAGGTACAAGTCACTAGCATTAGTATCGAGTATAAATTTATATGTTTAATTCGGACTTAAAAAGTAAATAAGTTTAGCAACCATATCTTTAAATTTGTAAAGATTTTTATCTCTTTTTTTCTTTTTCGATATGAGATTGTGATACCCACCTTCGATATGAGATTTACGGAGATTATGAATTGATATGCCAACTTCCACAAGATGGTAGCTACTGAAATGCATCCTTTGTGCCTTGTTGCAGCATGTACCTAATGAATGGGCTAAAGGGGTGTTAAGCAATGCAGAGGAAGTTACAGAAGAGAAAGTGGATGAGGTGTTGGACCAATTCCTGAAGGATTTTAAGGAGGGTTCATTGGAAATCAAACGGTGGCCTGCTCTCCCAGCTGCATATAGAATGTCGAAAGCAGCTATGAGTGCCTACACACGGATGTTGGCTAAAAAGCACCCGAGTTTCTGTATCAACTGTGTCTGCCCTGGTTATGTAAAGACAGACATAAACCTTAACACAGGATATATACCTGTCGAGGTTGGTGCTGAGGGTCCTGTGAGGCTAGCACTGCTTCCTGATGGTGGTCCTTCTGGTTGCTTCTTCTTTCAGAAGGAGAAATCTTCCTTCTGATCAAGTCCTCTTCTGTTTGATTTTGAACAATGTCTGTTCTGTGTATTATTGCATTACAGTATCTGTCTGAAACTTACGATTTTCCTTTTATCCTATTATAGTTGTAGAATTCATGAATTGTTTATGCAACAGTATCTGTCTTGGATTCTCCTGTTAAAGTGTAGCTAATGTGTTAGTTTGATTTGTTCGTGTTGGTAGCCATGAAATCTGTAATCATGATAAAAGATTGATGATTTTAAGAATTCTGATTAAGATACATTTCTGATAGAACTGAGTTTGTTTTTTGTTCATGTTTGTTTAATAGTGCTTCAAAATTAATGGAATACGTTGTAAGTGGACACACGCTAGTTGTTGAAAGTTAACATCTTGATGTATATATGGTTGTGATATTGTTGTGATTTCTTCCCTTTCTAATTCGTCTCCTTCCCATGCTAATCGTTTATGTTATGGGATGTAAGCCTAACTTCTAAGAATAGAGTTTCCTAACTAAGCTTAACTTCCTTTATAAGCTAACCTATGTATGTGTACATATTGGCTGATGAGCTAATAAATCTGAGTACTTGATTGTCTCCAAAACTCTTTCTTATCACGGTATCAAAGCAGGTCTTGATACCTTCGACCTAAATCCAGAGTGTACTTGTGATGAAGCTAAGGAACTGTTGGCAGAATGTGAAGGTGAGAAACTTCATAATTTTCTTATGGGACTAATGGATCACTTTAGTGTCATTAAGTCACAGATATTGAACATAGAACCCCTACCAAGCATGAACAAAGCCTATGCATTAGTTAGTAAAGAAGAAAAGGAATTGAAAGTTGCTATTGCTAGGGCCCTTGAGGCAGTGGCCTTTGCAACAAAATTTACTCCTGCAGGACAGCAGGTCAAGGACCCTGAACGAGCCAACATGCTTTACGCATACTATGGCAAAATCTGACATCCATATGATGATTGCTTCAAGTGTAAAGGTTATCCTGATTGGTGGAAAGCGAACCAAAAGAGGGCTGAAAACAAAAGGGCAACACCAAATCAAGCCCTTTTGGTCAATCAAGTATCAATAAGCAATGGAGGAGACCGAGAAAATGGTCTGTACATGAGTCAGGAGCAATATGACTACTTGATGTCTCTGCTTAAGAAATATGAAAGTACAACAAATTTCACTGGTAAGGCAACTATTGATTATTTAAATTCGATTATTGACAGTGGAACATCAGAACATGTGATTTTTAATCAAAATTGTCTCTCAAACACTGAGGTTATAAGAGATGTTTCACCTGCGACACCCAAGTGGAATTATTTTGGAGATTGACTCTCAAGGAGAACTTGCTTTATCTTCAAACGTAAAACTGAAGGGTGTTTTATGTTTTCCATCCTTTAATTGCAGCATTTTATCTGTGAGCAAATTAACTCGTGATTAAAGATGTTCACTAACATTTTTTCCTAATTATTATATCCTTTAGGACCTTGAGTCGAGGATGACGATTGGCAGGGGTGAATGCCAAGATGGACTTTACTATTTTTAGAATAATAGCGAACGTGTTGCTGCTAGTTTAAGATTAGATTGTTTTAGTATTATTTGGCATAGACGCCTTAGACTTGTTTCTTTTGGAAAATTGTCTTTGATTTTGCAACCTTCTGATATGCATATCGATAGAATAAATAAACATTCTGAGCCTTGCTTTAGAGCTAAGTAAGCAAGAAAACCTTTTCCTATGATTTCTAATATTTCAAGTAATCTATTTGATCTTGTTCACTTGGATATTTGGGGACCATATAAGACTGCATCTAATTCTAGATGTTATTACTTCCCGGCGATAGTTGATGATCATAACAGGAGCACTTGGGTCTATTTACTATGATCTAAATATGATGTTGTCTCACAATTTGTTGTATTTCACGTGATGATCAAAAATCAATTTTAGAAAAATATTTTGCAGGTACGACCTGATATTGCACCAGAACTTGTTGTGGGATCAACGTTGGAATTTTTTCAATGGAACATAATCCTTGTACAAACTTCGTGTACTTATATGGCACAATAAAATGGCATTATGGAAAGGAAGCATCAACATTTACTTAAGATAGCTCAAGCTTTTAGTTTTCAAGCAAATCTTCCATTAAAATTTTAGGGTGAGTGCATTTTAACAGTGGCATACCTAGTGAATCTCATGCCATCCTGCAAATTGAATGGTAAAAGCCCTTTTGAAATTCTATTTGAAAAATTACCTTCAATTAAACATTTACGAGTGTTTGGATGCATTTGTTATGTGCACTATGAACCAAAAATTAAAGACAAATTTGAAACTTGCTCTAAACCTTGCATCTTTGTTAGATATCCAATGGGGCAAAAAGGTTACAAGGCTTTTGATCCAGAAACTAACAAAATTTTTGTTTCTAAAGATGTCGTGTTTCTCGAAAATGAATTTCTTTGCAGGACTGAAAATAATGACATGGACTTCGTTCGTCCATCGATTCCAAATTCTGGTAGCATTTCAATATCAAACCTTGAGTTGCAAGAAAATTGTTTTTCAATGGATGATCAAGCCACTCTTAGGAAATCGAAAATGATGAGGCATCCCCAACTTCGGTGGTTTCGTAGCCAGCTCCGCCAAATGATCTAGTAAAACATTTGGTAAATCAAGAAGGAAGACCACAACAAGAGAGACATCCACCACCCTATCTTCAAGACCATGCGACAAATATGACTGAAGTATAATGGTCCCTAAAATTGGTCAATCAAGTCACTTTAGGTGAGCCATATCCTTTGGCTCAAAATCTTGATTATTTGAATTTTAGTTCGACTCACAAAAGCTATCTTACAGCTTTAGTAGAGCAAACCGAGCCTCAAAACTTAGAACATGCAAATCAAGATCGTAATTCGCAAAATTCCATGAAAGAAGAGATTAAAGCCTTAAACTTGGATGCTTAAAAACTTCCTATAGGGAAGAAAGCTACCAGAGTAAAATTTTTAAGATTAAATGCAAGGTAGATAATAGCATTGAACACGACAAGGCTCGTTTGGTTGCTAAAGAGTTTAGTCAAATAGAGGGTATCGACTATAAAGAAAATTTTGCACTAGTAGTGAAACTGACTACTATTCAATGTCTTTTATCTATAGCTGCAACTAAAAATTTGGAACTCGACGAACTGGATGTTAATAATGCCTTCATGCAAAGAGATCTTTGAGAGGTAATTTACATGGTACAAGCCTCCAGGTGTGACAACACTAGGAGATTCTCGAGTCTGCAAACTTTGAAAATTGCTTTACGGGCTCAAACAAGCACCTTGCTGATGGTTTGAAAATTTTTATCAAACTCTCTTACGCTATGGTTTCCAACAGTCTAAATGCGATTATTCGTTGTTCACTATGAGATTTGACAATGGCTTTCTTGCCTTGCTAGCCTATGTTGATGACATTATTATTGTAGGAAACAATGATAATTAGATAAAGCAAATGAAGGAATACCTTCGTAAGCAATTTCACTTCAAAGATTTAGGCAAGCTCAAGTACTTTCTTGAGCTTGAAGCAACTCGATTGCCTACAGGAATCTTTCTTTCCCAAAGAAAGTGTACAATGGACATTTTAAAAGAGGCTAGAATGCTTGGTAGCAAGCCTATGATGTTTCCACTTCAGCAAACCATAGACTTATTGAAGCTGAGGGTAGTTGCTCAGTGATCTTGAACAATATCGACGTTTGATAGATAAGTTGATTTATTTAACTATTACTTAGCTTGATAGTGTCTTTATTGTCAATTTGCTCAGCCAATTCATAGAGAAGCAACAAAGTTACATATGGAGGTATCCATGAGAGTTCAATATTTGAAGAATTCTCCTAGACAAGGCTTGTTCTTCCCAACAAACAACGATCTTCTTCTGAGAGGTTACTGCGATGCAGATTGGGCAAGTTGCCCAAAAACAAGGAGATCAACTACTGGGTTCATTACAAAACTGGGAAATGTACCAATTTCCTAGAAATCTAAGAAACAGGTAATTGTTTCCTGCTCATCAGCGAAGGCCGAATATAAAGCTATGGCGACAACTACTTCTGAATTAGTAAGGCTTAAATCATTACTAAGTGATCTTATAGTTGTTCAGCAGCAATCAATGCAACTCTTTTGTGACAACTCCGTTTATATTGCAAATAATCCCATATTCTACAAACGAACAAAACATATCAAAATTGACTACCATTTCGTTCGTGAGAAGTTGCAAATGGGTGACATCACTGTTGCACATATCACTGGCAAGAGGTAACTAGCTGATGTGCTCACCAAGGCTCTCTAACTTGAGTGGGAGTGTTAAAGGTCAATATCTTGATGTATATATGGTTGTGATTTCTTCCCTTGCTAATTCGGTCTCCTACCCATCAGTTAAGCTAATTGTTTGTATCACAGGATGTAAGCCTAATTTCTAGGAACAAAGTTTTCTAACTAAGCTTAGCTTCCTATGTAAGCTAACTTATGTATGTGTACATATTGGCTGATGAGCTAATAAATCTGAGTACTTGATTTTCTCGAAAACTCTTTCTTATCAATAACATGTCTCCACTTCTCTATTTTCTCACCTTTTCATTTAGTGACATTATTTTGGTTTTTATTTTGTTAAATATATGCCTATATATAACTTTGTCATTTCTTTGATCAATGCAATGAAAAAATCGATGTGAAAAGGTTATCTTCTTCTTTTATTACAGCTTCTTTAATACTCTTCTCATAGTTATCCTTTTTTTGTTTCATTTTTTGTACTCTCCCCAACAAATTTTTGGTATCAGAGCTTGAAAGAGTGAATGGGTATTTTTCTTTCATTCATCCAGGTTTATTATTATCGCAAAAGGTAAAATAAGAGATCACCTAAGTGAAACACAGTGAGGCAAATATCAAAGAGAACTCATAACTATAAAAAATATTAGCTTTAACTCCTCTTTATAGCCTCTATTTCTAATGTTTAAAAGGAAAAATTACCATTTTTGGGGTCTTAAAATGAAGACTATGTTTAAGTTTCAAGAGTTATGAGACTTGGTGGAGAACAAATTTAAAGAACCAACCACGTGTGCAGGAGAAACGAAAGGACATAAAAGCTCTATTTTTCATCCAACAGGTAGTTGATGATCATATTTTCTCTAAAATTGTAACTACAACTTCAACTTCAACTCAAGCATGGAAAACTATATAGCAAGAGTATATGGGTGATAAGAAGGTGATTGTTATGAAATTATAAACTTTTCGTCGTGATTTTGAAACATTGGCAATTCAAGAAAAAGAATCTATACAAGACTTTTTATCTAGATGACTAGCGTTGTTAATCATATGAAATCATAAGGTAAAAATGTGAGCAATGTAATTGTTTTAACCAAAAAATATGATCGTGTAGTTGTTGCGATTGAAGGGTCTAAGGACTTATCTAATTTTACTTTTGATGAGTTGATAAGTTCTTTACTAACCTATGAAGTTAGGCTTAGTAGACCTTACGAAAAAGTATACGAGAAGGCATTTCTGGTGAAGGGAGAGTCTTTCTATAATGGGAAGGCAAAAAAAATCAAGAGGTCGCGGACAAGGTAGAGGTGGCTATTATGGTCGAGGTCGTGATCACAAAAGAGGATGGGGTCAATTTGCCGTTCAAAAGTCCTATCTAGTTTCACTATTGCAAAAAAAATATGGGCACAAAGAAGTTGATTGTTGGACTAAACAAAAGGATGAACAAAAGAATGCCAACTTCACTGAGAATTTGCTAGAGGATAATAATTTGTTTATGGCTCACTCTGATGTAGATGGTAAATTAAATGATATGTGGTATGTAGATAGTGGTTGTTCTAATCATATGTTAGGTACAAGGTCATTGTTTAAAGAACTTGATGAGTCACAAAAGGTAAAGGCAAGTCAATTAAAGCTCAAGGTAAAGGTATAATTTCCTTATATAGCCATAACTTTTTGAGTGTTGGAAAGTTGATGAGTGGTGTATATTCAGTTGTTTTTTATAATGGTTCTTGTAGCATCCTTGATTAAAAATCAGGTCAAAGAGTTGTTGATGTTCAAGTGACTTCAAATAGAACGTTTCCACTTGATGTGTTAGTTAGTGGTAAAAGTAGTGCATTGGTAGCTAAAGGAAGTATAGAAGCTAATATGTGGCATTTGTGATATGTTCATTTGAATATTAAATGATTACACTTGATAGGCAATAAAAAATGATTATTGGTTTACCTAAAATTGATACCCTCGACTTTTATGAAGGATGTATGTATGGAAAACAAAATAGACCATCATTTCCTATAGGCAAAGTTGGAAAGCCTCTACTTGTCTTGAGTTAGTACATGCTGAATTATGTAGTCCTATGAATAGAATCCTTAAGAGGTAGTGAATATTTTTTTGTTATTCATTGGTGATTATACTCACATGAATTGGGTGTATTTTTTAAAATCTAAATTAGAAGCATTTAATTTTTTTTAAAAAAATAACGTCCTTTGTGAAGAAGCAAAGTGGATATCATATTAAGACTCTTTGAACATATAGAGGTGGAGAGTTTATGTTAGAATATTTCAACAACTTTTATAATGGGAATGACATTCATAGAGAGCTTATAGCACTGCACACATTAGAACAAAATGGTATAGTAAGATGAAAGAATCACACAATTGTTGAAATGGGCAAAAGCATAATAATTGCAAGTGGCGTTCCAAAACAAATTTAGGCAGAACAATAGCTGCAACATTCTATTTCTTAAATATTTCACTCACAAAAGGGGGTATGCAATCAGATTCCATACGAAGCTTGGAAAGGTTAAAAGTACAAGGTAAGTCATTTACGAATTTTGGATGTATAACTTATGCTTTGTTAAATTAACAATCAAGTTGTAAGCTTGATGAAAAATTTAAACATTGTATTTTTCTCAAGTACAGTACTCAATCCAAAGCTTATAAGCTATATAATCCTGTAAGTGACAAAGTTTTGATTAGCAGGAATGTCGCGTTCAATGAAGATGCAAGTTGGGATTTCACCTCTGAGAAGGTTAGTCATAAAATTTAGTTGTCACATTATGATGAATTTGCAGCAACAAATTCCATACAATTAAACTCAATCAATTCATCACATGTAAGCTCTTCTCTTCCAACAAACTCCTCTCCTTCAACAACCTCTTTTCCAGTAGCAAGCAATGAAACCTCTAAAAGCAATATCTCCCATCAGCAAGCTCCTCTAGTGAGAAACCGTTAAAAAAAAAAGTTCATTGTAGGAGATTTATGAAACATGTTCATTTTCTTTGCATGTGACAGAACCCACTTGTATTGAAGAAGCAACTAAAGTATAAGAATGGCATAAGGCAATGATTGAAGAAATGAGAGCAATCAAGCACAGTCAGACATGAGAATTAGGAGTTCTACCAAATGGCAAGAAACCTATCAGTCTCAAGTGGGTATACAATTTTAAATACTAAGCAATACTTTTGGAAAAAGGGTATGCACAACATTAAATTTATTGAAACGTTTTCATTGATTTCTCTTTTTAAAACAATAAGAACTCTTTTATCTCTTGTTGCAAAATTAAAATTTTCAATTCCTCAATTTAATATGAAGTTTGCATTTTTAAATGGGGAGTTAGAAGAGGAAGTCTATGTTTGTCAACCTGAAGAATTTGTTATTAGCAACAATGAGAACAAGGTTTATACGCTTAAGAAAACTCCCTACATCTTAAAGCAAGTGCCCGAACATGATATAAAAGAATTCATTTATATTTTTTAAATAATAAGTTTGAAAGGAGTGATAATGAGCCCAAAGTATATGTAAAGAAACTTGACGAGGATTTTCGGATTGTATGCATTTATGTTGATGACATAATTTATATTGGTTCCTTTTAAATTTTGGTTAATGAATTCATATTATACATGATGACAGAGTTTGAAATGAAAGATTTAAATATGTTGAGATATTTTCTTAGGCTAAAAGTGAAACTGGTAGAAGATGATATTTTCATTTAGAAAAAACAGTATGCCAAAAATCTTCTATTTAAATTTATAATGACCAATTGCAAAGCAACTGATACACTAATGAATGTGAATGAAAGATTGCAATTTGAAGATAGTGCAGATGCTGCAAATCCAATTCTCCGTAGAAGTTTGATTGGATGCTTAAATTATTTAATGCATACTTGTCCAGATATTATGTTTTTTCTATAAGTGTGTTATTGATAAGATCTCATCTTCACTAATTATTTGATATTATCTCCCTTTTTTAAATTTATTTTTATGGTTAAATGTTAAAATCAATGTTTGTTTTGTTTTAGGAGATAAAAGTAAAGATTGCATCAAATTGAGACTCTATTGATGATAATGACAAATTTTGGATAAAGTGAAGAGATTGTTGCAGTGGATAAGGCTAATCACTTGAAGAGTTGGAGTTTAACTGGGAAACTTCCTCTTATCCCTATCATGTCGGAGTTTGATTTTGAATTCGTTTTAGATAGACATCTTTACAAGTTAGAGTTAGATTAGGATTAGATTAGAAAACCTTATAAAAGGGACATTCCTCACAACAGAAAAAGGTTATCTCTTCTTGCATTTTTCACAATTCTTTATCTTTCTTCTATTTTTGTTCTTGGAGCGAAAGTCATGTGTGGCTAAACTCAATTGTTCTTATTTAAGAGGATTCGATATTCTAGTTGTAACTTTGTGAGGATTTGTATTTCAAACTTTTATTCATATTTTAATTCAAGTATTTCTTGTTTTGAGTTCTCATATTCCATAAATGATTGATATTCAATTAATCTGACAATTTAATTTAATATTGATTAATATATCACTATCTAGGAATTCAATGATCTGTAATTATAATGAAGGAATGGTACAAGTAGCAAATAGTTTATTTATGGATTTTTATATTTAACTTATGATAAACAAGAAAACTAAATTGAATAGTTGCAGCTATCTCTATTATTTAATTTAGGGTTTAGTCTTTTTCACGAAGCTTATTGCTATCATTTATTTGATATGGAATGCTATGATACTTAGTCAATAGGTGATAAGTTTTGGTTTGGAAGCTGGGTTTAAACCAATTAATTTAGGAAAATTTGAAACTTATTATGGCTATCCTAATATGTTTCATACTAACTGCTTGAATCATGAAAATATTCTTTTTAGACCAATGATCGATGTTACAATTAGATGAGATCTTTCCCTTGAATCAGAGCGTGGTAATCTTGATTTTCTCATATTTAAATTTAGTTGATTTTATTTGTTTTCATATTAATTTCAGTTAATCAGTTATTTAATCAAACCCCCATTTACTTTTATTGAGATTAAGAAGCTAGTGTTTAGTTCTCTAGGGATTTGACCTGGTTCCATGACTATTACAAAAGTTTGGAGAATCGGTATTATTTTGGGGGCTTCGACAACCCGACTAAAATTTGGCGCTAATGCTGAGAAACTATTTCAAGTTTCTTAGTTTCTTTGCCTTTTAATTTTTACAGTTACTGCTAGCCTCTTATCTTGTATGACTCGTGCTTCTCAGACAGGTAAATTGCAATACAATCCAAAAATTGAGAAGACAACGCGTCGTTTGAAAAAAGAGACTAAGTAAGGAAGTAGTCGTTCACCTCCAGACGTGAAAGTTGAAGTAGATCTAACAATTGGTGAAGGCTATAATTTTCAATAAGAGGGCGAAAAGATGACAAATCTCAAGCCTAGAACATTGAGGGAGTTAGTGGCACCAAATTTGAATTGACAACTTTTATGCATTCAATTTACAGATGATGAGATAGATTTCGAATTGAAATTTGGTTTGATTCACTTACTGTCTACTTTTTGTGATCTTGTAGGAGAAGATCCGCATAAACACCTGAAAGAATTTTATGTTGTTTTCTCTAGAATGAAGCTACATGAGGTGACAGAAGAACAAATTAATCTCAGGGCCTTTTCGTTCTCGTTGAAGGATAAGGCAAAGGATTGGTTATATTATCTTCCACCTAGCTTAGTAATAACATGGAACAAGATGAAAAGAATGTTTCTGGAGAAATTCTTTCCTGCATCAAGAGCAGCGACTATTAGAAAGGAGATATGTGGGATAAGAAAAATTATAGGAGAAACATTATATAAATATTGGGAACGGTTTAAGCAGCTATGTGCCAGCTGTCCACATCATCAAATTCTTGATCAACTTATGATTCAGTACTTTTATGAAGGATTATTGCCAATAGATCGAAGTATGGTTGATGCAGCTAGTGGAGGAGCTCTAGTAAACAAAACACCTGAGGCAGCCAGACAATTGATATCAATTATGACCGAAAACTCTCAACAGTTTGGGATAAGGATGGATAGTGCTATTAAGCGTGTGAATGAGGTAAGTAACACGCACCTTGAGGATAAAATTTCTGATTTAATTGCTCTAGTTCGTCAAATGGCTATAGGTCAATTGCAATCAGCAAAAGTGTGCAGAATATGCTTATTCTCTGGACATCCTACGGATATGTGCCCTACATTGTAACAAGACTCTCTTCAAGAAGCTAATGCAACATGGCGCTTTCTTGGTCAACCTCAATGAAAGTATGACCCTTATTCCAATTACTATAATTCAGGATGGGGGGATCATCCAAACTTGCGTTATGAAAATCAAAGAGGCCAACAACGATATCAACCTCATAATTTTAATAAACAACCTCAGGTACCTACATATACTCAACCACAATCTTCAAATTCAGGTATGTCTTTAGATGAAATTATTAAGCTGTTTGCTAATAATACATAACAATTTCAACAGAAAACAAAGGTAAGCCTTCAAAACTTGGGGAATCATATCACTCAATTAGCCACCTCGGTAAGTAAATTGGAAGCGCAAGCATCGAGGAAATTACCTTCCCAAACGGTGGTGAATTTTAAGGAAAATGTGAGTGCAATGACTTTGAGAAGTGGTAAGGAAATTCAATCTAGAACTTCTTTGCCAATGGAGGAAGAAAAGCACAATTATGGAGAAAAGAAAGAAGAACTTCTATCTCAAGAATCAACAAAGATTAAAAAATGATTCATCTTCATCAATATCAATTATTGCACATTTACCTCCTTTTCTTAGCAGGTTGGCTAAACCAAAAGATGATGGATATGAAAGAGAGATCTTAGAAATTTTCAAAAAAGTGGAAATCAATATACCACTTCTGGAAGCCATCAAGCAAGTTTCGAAATATGCAAAATTCTTAAAGGAATTATGCATAAATAAAAGGAAGCTGAAGGACAAGGAGAGAATAATTTTGGGTAAGAATGTATCAACTGTAATAAATAGGAAATTACTAGAAAAATGCAAAGATCCAGGTATGTTTACACTTCTGTGTGTTATTGGTAATAAGAAAATTGAGCATGCCATGATAGACTTAGGTGCATCCACTAATGTCATGCCATACTCAATTTATCGAGCTTTAAATCTGAATTCTTTGCAAGAAACTAATGAGATTATCCAACTAGCTGATCATTTGTATGTGCGTCCTATTGGAGTGATTGAGGATGTTTTAGTCCAAGTTAACGGTTTGGTATTTCCAGTAGATTTTTACATCTTGAAAATGGATGGAGATAGTGCTGAAAATTCAGCTTCGATTTTGTTAGGTAGGCCATTTATAAAAATGACTTAGACGATAATCAATGTACACGAGAGTACTCTTTTCATAAAGTTTGATGGAGAAATAATAAAATTCAACATTTATGAAGCAATGAAGTACCCGAATGAGTTTAAATCCGTTTATCATATGGATATTATGGATTCATTTGCGCAGGATATGTTTAAAGAAAAGAGTGTTGAAGATAAGTTAGAGTATAAGGCTAAATTGGAAGTGAACGAGCAAATTGATGAAACATGTGAAATTGTAGAATCATTGTCAGCAATACTAATAAATTCCAAAACTTTAAATGATGAACTTACTGTAACTCACAAGAAAAGCTTACTTTTTTTTTTGCAGTCTCCGAAGGTAGAATTAAAGTTGTTGTCTGGACGTCTAAAGTATGTCTATTTAGGTGATGGAAAGTTATTACCCACAATCATTTCGAAAAGGTTAACTAAAGAGCAAAAGGAAGGGCTAGTAGCACTACTTAAGGAGTACAAAACTGCAATTACATAGAAGTTTGGGAAGAACCGGTCACGTCTAGCATGATGACGTTAAACAATTGCACTTTTCGGGGGGCAACCCAAAATATGATTATTTTATTTTATTTGGTTTAGTTATTTATAACTTGCATTTGATTGCTTTTGAAAAATAAATTTATTGACCTAAAAGAAAAATGAGATCTTAAAATTCCAGACTACTAAATCTCATAAGGCGAGATCTCGCCTTATGTAATTTAGTGTTCCGGAGTGAGGACCTTAAAATTTCAGACTACTAAATCTCATAAAGCGAGATCTCGCCTTATGTAATTTAATTAGCATTCTAGAATTCCAGATTATCAAATCTCATAAGGCAAGATCTAGCCTTATGTAATTTAGTGTTTTGAAAAAAGATCTTCTTTTTTTTTTCTTTTCTCATTTAATTATTTAATTTCTTTATTTACTTAAAACTTTTTTTTTTTACTTTTTTTTTAAAAAACTGAAAACCTAATCTACTTATTTATCTTTGCAAGAAATTAAAAGAAAAATTCTAACGGCAAGTAGCCCTCCTCCCATACAACAACCCAAAGCTCCACAAGTATAGGCCCAAAGCCAATTACTAGACCCACGCAGACAACGCACAACACACCCGATGCTTCATTAGTCAACCCACATAGTCACTATTCATACAAAATTGGCAGCATGCTCACAACTTAGTCCTCCACAAACCTATAACACCAAGCCAACAGGATAGGGGCAGAATTTTCCAAAAAAAAAAAAAGGATAGGGGCAGAATTTTCCACACAAAAATAAAGGATAGGGGCAGAAAGTTCATGCAGCAAGCCGCGGCAATAGCATCGTCTTAGAGCTACTAAAAATGTGCTACGTTACATTATTGGGACTCTTGATTTTAGGATCTAGTATCCCGAAGATGCAAATTTCAGCTTAATTGAATATAGTGACAGTGATTGAGAGGATGTATTGATGATCGAAAGAATACTTAAAGTAATGTTTTTAACTTGGGATCTGGAGCAATTACTTGGAGCTCATAGAAACAGGATGTTGTTTCACTATTGTCATTAGAGGCAGGGTATGTTGTTGTAACATCTGCAGCCTATCAAGTCATGTGGTTACGAATGTTGTTGGCTGATATTCTCCATGAGCAAGAGGATGCAATAGAAGTCTTTTGTAACAATAAAACAACTATTCAACGACGAAAAATCCAGCTTTCCACAACAAAACAAAACATATTGACATCTGTTATCATTTTATTCACAATCTCACAACAAAAGGCATTGAAAATCTGCAGCACAATGTTATCATACAAAGTTGAATGGTAAGTTCGTAGTTGGACTTGAAACAAATAGAGGAAATAGATACCTAATTAACAACTAAGTCTAGTAGCTTAGTCATTCTATTAATACCTCAGGATTTTTCAAGTTTTGGTGGTAGTTTTACAGATTCAAGGTTTCTAGCTACAGAAAGAGAACGCCATGAGACTGGAAGAGCTCGCCATCCTTAACGTATGCTCTCTAACTCTCTCTAATATTAATACATTTCAGATGAATATCAGAAACTAATTAGCTTACTTGTATTCCAAGTTATTCTGAAAATATACGATCATTCTAATTTGAAAACAATATTTTATCTTTAAATTCCAGAATTATTCCTTTAATATATTCCTTCAAGATTACAAATTATTATAAGCAAATATGGATTATATAGGTAAATCAGTTTAAAGCTCTAATTATATTTAAAAATGACAATATACGTTTTAATTAATTTTGAGATGAGTCGAATTTTAAATTACATAAAACGATGTCATTTTAAAGAAACTCTTTATAATATTATTATTTTAAAATACAATTAATAAAGTTTCTCCTTTATGACCATAAACTCACATGTTCAAGTTTCAAAAGCAACTTCCTTTTAAATATAGAAGAAAAGTTGTATACATCATATGTAACACCCTAATATCCCCTGGGAGGATATGCGGATGCCACACAAGACAATACAAACAAATCAAAACATTTCGCGAAAGAATAGCATTAAAAAAATAATAAACATTCCAAAATGTACGCAACATTTCATACATGAATTTCCATAATCTTAAACAAACATATATTATATCACAAGAGCTTAATACAAATTTGTTCCAAAAATCAAAACCAACCTGAAACATAATTATTACAAAAACTTA
>JAOTAX010000004.1:2339534-2368218 GCA_025629825.1 Erythroxylum guanchezii | reverse complement strand
ATTCAATGGAACTCTTATTCAGTTTGATATTTTCTTATAAATTTTGTGCACACATATTTTGATTGGTTTTGAGAAATGTCGTTTAATTTGGACCTAGAATAAACATATAGTTTAGTCATTAAGTTGAAGGGTTAGTAATGAGAAATTTTGTATATGTAATACATGGAAGATAATACTCACTATAAGAGGATCTATCGCCATGATTCATATATTTGATTTCTTGTTATGTGTGGTAGTTTTGGGTTAAATGGACCAAGTGGGAGAATGTAAGATTTTACCGAAACCTTACCTACCTCATACTATTCACGTATGATGATTATATGGTACATTTAATCATGAACCTATAACTCCCGTACCTTTTGTCGCCCATAATACCCGACCTTTTGTCTCTATGATGGCCAGAGACTTGAGTAGGTTTTAATGGATTTAATCCAGCTTGTTTGGTCCCTATTCTCACCTAAGCATCATCTGACGCCATCACTTGGCTAAGGAAGAGGATAGAAGCTCCAAACTTCTCAAATCTACGGTGGAAGGCAATGATTGGAGGTATTTCGGTTACATTTCCGTTGCTTGCTTCACACACATATATATATAGTTATATATGGTCTTTATATGCATGGATTTTGTACACACATTTTGTATGAAATGCACGTTACTGTTAAGGTTTCATTTTACATTGCGAGCTTTTATAGGGTTTTATAAGTATAAGCTTAAGGTTTCCAATGCTGTAGAAATGGATGGTAACTACAATGGCTGGCTAAAGTTCTAGAGTTGAAGGTAACATTAGGTTTACGATTTCTTCATTTGGTATCGTTTATATCTAATTGTTTTAAACCACAATATGTTAATCTTTCTTAGATTGGATCCGTTGCTACATCTCTGATACTGATTGGCTCAGCTAGATTCAGGAACAAGGAGGCCGACCTACATAATATTCTTTTTTTTTCAGTTTTAATCTACAGCATAAGACTTTAAATTTCTAATTTTCCTTTTGTCATGTTCGGTAGAATTAGGGATGGATAATCAAATTCGCGGTGTGATCCTGCTCGATTAGCAGGATATAATTTAAAGTCAACATATTCAGTACACAAGATTTCTCGCTTTGTGAGAGTTTAAAGAGGGTGATAATGTACGCAACATTTTTATTGTATTTTTACAAAGAAAACATTTCCGTAAATCGAACATATTACTTTATGATAAAAAAAATAACTTTACTAATTACTTCAAGGTTCAACTTATCTACGTCAAACAATCTAAATAACATTATTTTTTAATCAATTCAAGTCAACCATCCCAAATTCAAGGCCAGTCCTAACTAAATTTTTGTGATTTAATGAAATAGATTGTCCTTGTCTACGTTTAAAGTTTATTAAAAATAATTGTTAAATAAAAATTTATTTATTTATTTTGATTAATAAATTTATGAAAATTAACCTATTAATTAATAAAGTGACTAATTTTTAACAACGAGAGTTATTAAAGTAATTCAGTGTCTAAGTTTGATCATGGATTGGATATGATTCGGATTTTAAATTTTCATATTTTAAATTTAATGATTTGAATATAAAGATGATTTTATTAAATTTGATAAATTTTGTTAAACTTAATTTAATTTATTAATTTCAGAATGATTTATTTTAATTTTTATTATTAATCAACCTGAGAAAACTATTAAACCTAAATTAGAATTAATTTTAAAATTTTTAAGTTTTGAACATAATTTAAATTTTAGAGGTATTAATTTTGATTGATTCGAACTAATCTAATATTTAAAAAAATCTAAATTTTTTTAATTCAGTTTGACCAGTTACCATTCTTATTTCGAAAGGAACAAATTGATCTCTGGCGATTGTAAATTTGTCAGGATTGTCACTTCTTGATACGTACGATATCAGGAGCAAATTCTTCAAGATCATTAAACTAGCACGACATGGCACTAACTTGCATGTCTGTTACATATCACTGACAAGAGGAAGCGTAATTACGGGTATAAAAAGGGCATGAATCATGTCAGAAAAGAGCAGACAATACAATAACAGAATCAAAATCGAAGAAGAATGAAGAATCTTGCTTCTGCTATAATATTCATCTTCCTCTTCGTTGTTCAAAGTGTTGCATTTGTTGTTGAGTCTGCAACATGCAACCCTAGTGGCGACATAAAAGGTAAAAAGCCACCTCCAGGACAATGTAACCGAGAGAATGACTCCGATTGCTGTGTTCAAAACAAGCTCTACCCCATTTACAAATGCTCACCGCCTGTCTCAGATCACACCAAGGCGACTCTCACACTCAACAGCTTTCAGAAGGGGGGAGACGGCGGTGGTCCTTCGGAATGCGATAACCAATACCATCCAGACGATGAGCCAGTTGTGGCACTTTCAACAGGTTGGTTCGATAAGAGGAGCAGGTGCTTGAAGTATATTAACATCCATGGAAATGGGAAGAGTGTGAGAGCCAAAGTCGTGGACGAGTGTGACTCGACGATGGGATGTGACTCTGATCATGACTATCAGCCACCTTGTGCCAATGATGTGGTTGATGCTTCTAAGGCAGTTTGGGAAGCATTGGGAGTGCCTGAAGATCAGAGGGGTGAAATGGGTATATACTGGTCTGATGATTAATGAACTTCCGCCATTGTTATGCAAGGTTGACGGTATTACAGTGTACTGCACTTACGTGCATCAGTCTAGTCTATGTCTGATCTTGGATTGGTTTTATATTTGATGTTATGTCTATGTATTGAAAGGGTCAATTTATTAGAACGAACACTATTTCTTTCATTTATCTCTTTTCTTTATACTATTTTCAAGTATATAATTAGGTATTATAAAAAGCTTTATCCCAAATTAAGTTTGAACTTTTCAGCTCAACACATACATAAACATAATCAATATTAATTCTTTTATGTCGCATGAGAGTAATCAAATGTTAATAATATAATAATTCAACTCAGCTCTCGAAATCGACTTAAACTAATTAAATGTAATTTAAATTAATAATTTAAGATAATTATAATAAATTATCAATTTGAATCAGATGTAATTAGTTCAATTCGTGTTTAAGAGTTGGGTAAATTTATCGTGCATATATTTAATTAGTCAATGTTTAATAATCATACTACTTATATTTCGTCATTATTTTTAATCGAAATATAAGAAAATGGATTTTTTAAAAGAAACTAAAAATTGCAAGAAATTTTTTTCTATAATTTTAAAGATAGGAGATTTTACTTAAAATTTCTTAAACTATAGGGGAGGTCTATATCTTTTACTTATTTAATAAATTAATTTAAGAATGTTCTCTTAAATAAAAAAATTAAATTTAGTTAATACATAAACTTAAAATTTTTGGTATGTTGGAAAATAGTATATTTAAATATTCTGCATTTTATTTTCCATTTTTATTTTAAATTCTGTATATTTTGTCCTTGTAATTTTCTTTTTACTAATTTTTATTGCTTATTATATATAGAATACATATAGATAAAGAATACACTAGAGTATATTTATATTTATATAAATACAAATATAATATAATAAAAATAACTCTCTTAGATAATTCCTATTCAAGAAAATGCAATAATAAAATGAAATAGGCTAAGTATAGGGATGTTAATTTTAGTCGGGGTTGATTGGGCCATGGGCCAAAAGTGGTTGGTGGCTAAAGTCGGGCCAAGCACGAGCTGGCTCGTGACTTGACCGTAATTTCAAAAACGACTTTGTTTATATATATATATGTGAGCCACCTAACTCGTGGTTGAGTTTGGTCGGGTCAGGAGTGCCTGGGCCTGACCCAACCTATTCACATCCTTAGCTAAGTCAAACGTTAGAAACGCGAAGCCAACCAATATGCATAATTATATTTATTCCTACATCTAAAGTAAATACTTTAAATATTTTTTGAAAATATCAAATATATTATACACGATTTTGTTTTTCCTTGCCTAATGCACTCAAATTAAGAGTATAAACTATAAAAATGAAATTTTAAAAAGATTGGGCGTATTTCTAGCTGAATTTGAGTTATATCAATTCTTTTAGGCAAAACGAAATTTATATCTAATTGAAAAATGACGTTGTTTAAAGCTTTTGATTTAAAAAATTATTTTAAAAAATTGACGGATAGACTCATTATCATCCCTATATTTAAGAATTCTCCTTTCTCATTATAGTTTTAGGATTATGTGCTAATTTTTTGATTAATTTGCCTCACTTTCCGATATTATTTTACAATCTCAATTGTTAGTCTCATGTATACATCAAACGGAAGGTAATTAAAAAAAAGAATAATTTATCTCGTTAAATTGTCAAAATTAGAGAGCCCAAATGCCAATGCCCCAATTAATTTAAAAGAGGATAAGAAATTAGGAAATATGGCATGTGAGTTCAACATCATAGCAAAATTGTTGTTAATGTGTTACTTGCATATTAGATAAAAATTAAAGATAAATTAATTTAATCTCTTATATAATTTTTATTTTATTAAAATAAATAATAAAATTTTATTTTATTTTAATTTATTTTCAAATATATTTTAATTATTAAATTAAAATTTTATTTAAAATTTAGACATTTTGAAAATATTTTAAATTTAATTATATTTATTAATAATTATTTAACGTATTTAATTAATTAAATTTTATTAGTAATTAATATTAATATTAAATTATGTTAATAATTAATATATTAAATAATTAAATAACATATATTTAGTTGATAGCAGATTATATTATGAGAAAAACAAAAACAAAAGGTAAAGCTATTTTTGTGATTTTCATAAAATCTTAAAAATTCGAATAAATCAAAACAAAAACAAATAATTTTTTATTAAAATTGAAAATAAAAACAGAAAATAAAAAACGCATGAAACAATTATCCCTTAACTTTCACCTTTCTGTCTTATTGAATTGTTATTTGGCATATTTATGTATCTAGTACTAATTCTAATTTGTCTGGTTTTGTCACTAACATTTTCTCCAAGTAAACACAACCTAACAACGTTACTGATACGACGTTGGAAAATGGTTTCAACATCCTCAAAGATCACAAAATTGTCTGAATTTCGTATGTCTACGATATAGAGACTCCAACCAATGTAACATATCTTCAAATTTCCAACAGCAAATTGACGATTACAGAAGAAGGAGGAAAATATGCAAAACCAAGTTCGACTAAGTCCTGTTCCTCTAATTCTGTTAACCCTTCTGCTTCTTGTTCTTACTTGTTCATGTCAAGGGACTAGAACTTGGGATGATCGTCCCTGCAAGCCAAGTGGGAAGGTACGTGGGATAAAACCACCGTCAGGGCACTGTAACACTGAAGATGATTGCTGTATTCCAGGAAGATACTACACTACTTATAGGTGTTCACCACCGGTGGCTAACCAGACAAAAGCAACACTAACCCTGAACAGCTTTGAGAAGGGTGGAGATGGAAGTTCTCCATCTAAATGCGACGGTCGGTACCATTCAGATGATGAAACTGTGGTGGCACTTTCGACAGGTTGGTTCAACCACAGGAGTAGATGCTTGAAGTTCATAAACATCCATGGAAGTAACGGAGAAAATGTTAAGGCCAAAGTGGTTGATGAATGCGACTCTGCAAATGGTCGTGACTCGCACCATGACTACCAGCCTCCTTGTGGTAACAATGTTGTGGTTGCTTCCATGGGGGTCTGGAAGGCGTTGAAAGCGCCTGTGAACCAATGGGGTGATATGGATATCTACTGGTCTGATGCTTGATGTATGTGTGTAACCAGTTCTTAATTAGTTCCCTCTGGTTTTGAAAATGGAAGAAGATGGTATTGTTTTTGTCATGTAGATAAAACAATGGATTGGATTGTGTGTCAAGTGTTCGTGTTCTTCTTGTAGTTTACATTTTTGTTGGTTCCGCAAGTGATTTACTTGCTTTAGATTATGAAAAATCATGTCTTCTTTAGATTAACAATTGAACGCATGAACTTCAGCCCGTTTCAATGGCGTATACACTGGAAAGCAAAGGAAAATGATATAGAACAAAGATTTACAAGCACCATTTTGAACAAAATCACAAAATATGACACACTACCAGGAGAGATTCTAGCAAAAGAATTCTTCATTCACAACATGCTGTCTGTTCTAGCAGGAAGACGGCGGAAGAAATTGATGGGTGCTGATGGAGTCCGATGTCGGAACCTGGGATGTCTCATGAAGTAGAAGCCACCCATAACAGCAAGCACCTGAACAGGGGTTGCGTACAACACCACAGCAGCCACTAAACAGAAGCTGACGAACATGATTGTGGCTCGAGGGTCACGCCAACTTAGAAGTGCCTGGACTCGCTCTCCTTGCGTAGCCACATCTCCTACCACCGTCTGAATCCTCCCGGCAACGCTCCTTAACCTGTCATACCTCATCCTGATTATCTCCGAGCTTCTTGTCGTAGGAAATGTGTCGAATTCCTCGTCAAGCTCATCAGGGTGTACTGCGTCTGCGTAGGAAATTCTTGTGTTCATGTGAGGAGGGTATCTTGCTCGGAAACGGTAGTTCCATAGTCCAATCAGGAACATGTACAAAAACACTGTTGGCAAGATCAGCTCCGGGAAACAGACGAGCATTACAAAGAGGACGTGAACTAAAACTGTTGTGATCGGGTTTTTCCACATGCAGACATCACCAAACCATCTTCCAACTGCGAAAATGCTTGAAAACACAGTCATCAACCTGAAGAAGTTAGCTTTGCTACGCCTCATGCTCCATAAATGAGAGTGTGCATCAGACATGTACTCTACAACTTCTCTTCTAAGAGGAGGCTCTGCCCTGCTAAGCCTAGCCGCAACTATACTCACTGCTTGGTTTCGTAATTGATCCTGTTGGATGACACTCAATGGCCTTATGTAGTGCATCTTGGGCAAAAGGGGTTTTGAGTATAGATACATCAAGTCTGAGAATGAGGTATATGAAAATCGAATTGCCAAATGAAGTTCACCCATCTTTTTCACACCAGAGGGATGAAGATCTAGCAGAGGATAGGAGTGTGTGTAAACACGGCCTGTTTCGAGGGTCGAGAGTCGTATCCGAACCTTTCCGACCTTTGAGTCTCTGATGTTGCCATTTGAATCATCTATCTGTTTGTTATCGAAAACACCTACAGTTAGAACTGTTGCAGGATCATAGACCTCCCAAGTATACTGCTCATTGTATTTTGGACTGAGGCTGTTGATTATGGTTCTAGTTCTAACCCATTTATGGCCATACTTGGCAACACAGTATGTATCAGATGTACCCTTTCCCTCTCTTGTTTTCATTGGATGGAGACCATCTGCATTTAGAATTCCTAACTCCAGAACACCAATTGATGGCTTCCATAGTTGTTTCGCTGTTGGTCGAAGATCACTGCTGTAGTGTGTTGCCTCATCAAGCACATGGTATCCTCCATCAAGTATGACACATAGGTGAAGCCTACTAGAAAACTTGTCTTTCTTTGCTTGTTTGTCGTCTAAGGCGGCTGAGATTGACTTTTCGAGGTTGAACCACCGGCTTGGAACCATTCGATCATCAGCTCGTCTTGGAGCAGAATCCAAGGGTATAACAACCTTGCCAATACTTTCATCTTTGTTGGGACCAATGCGATCTTCAACTGAAAGTATTAGATGTTCTTCAAATGGTTGAGCAGCAACAAACATTAACTCTTCATTCCAGAATGCATTCGTTGTCCGACTTTGAGCCATCCTTGTCTTTAGAACCTGGCTACCAATCTGTACTTTAACATAAGCTTCTGGAAATCTGTTCTTGTCTGATAAAACCAGGTCTTGTGCTTCAATAACTCTAACACGGACATACCAGAGTCTAGGAGAGTGATAAACTTTTGACCTGTACTGTGAAGAGACAGTAGCTGAACTGTCAGGAGTAACTGCATCTGAAAGCCAGGCATTTGGGTATGCCTCATCAGCCTGTGTACCATACCAGAGAGCAAGCATGAGTTCCCCTTTTGTTTTATCCCCTTTCCTGGACTCAAGCCGATACCATTGTGGAGCCAATGGACTATCAGGAGGAACGCGATTGGGTATCTCATTCATGTCAAACCTCAAAATACCAACAAAGTCGTCCTTAACCATATCCTTATCCATTACCAGCACTTCAAGCACAGATGACTGAAGCCTGTCCCTTGCAAAGGCAAACACCTCATTCCACTCAGGGCTTTGGTTCTTCTCAAAGTGTTTTGTAATTCCTTTATAGTTTCCAACCCTTACTTCCACATACGGATCAAGGCTTCCAGTCACATCCTTAGAAGGAAGGTCTCTGGCTCTCACCACTCGCACGAAAAGGTACCTCATCTGTTCAACAAGATCATAAGTGCTGACCGGTCGATCTCCAGGTATAATTCGGCCTCCAACAACTTGCCCTGCTCCAAGGAAAGGACTTGTCTCTTTAAGTGCATAATCAGCTGGTTGAGATGATAAACCTGAGTACATCCTGACAATACGAGGTGCTGGAGGTTCAGCTCTCATCTCATTAGTAGCAGTATCCAAGTCAACAGATTGTTGAGGTTCTGCCACTGGAGGAGCCTGCTTTGCCTGCGATTTACTTGAGTTTGGGAGGCGGCGAAATGTGCGTCTTGACTCACCTCTGTCATTGGAGAATGGATTTGAGATTGAATCCGGAATCTGCATCTCTGGTGCTTGTGATCGAATTGACCGTGAATCAGAAAAAACAGAAGGTTCCATTGCAGGAAGAGGGTTTGATGATCTTATGGAAGGATCATCAGTAACAAACACCTTCAAACCAAGTTCTCCTCTGACACGAGAAAAAATCCGACGTTTCTCCAAAGGGAAATGCAACACAACAGCATCCGAGTAAGGAACAAATGATGTTCCTGTGAGACAAACTTTTCCCAGAAAAGTTCTGGAGTTGTTCTCCTTATTATGGTTATAAACATAGGCATCAAGTGTAAGGTTGGACAAGTTTCTTGGATCGGAAATGTTGAAATAGAAGCTCTCGTTCCAAACAGGATTGAGATCTTTTTCTTTGGTGGTAGTGCGAAATTTCTGATGATCAAAATGGAGCTCCACAAAAGCATTGGCTGAACCCTGCCCATCTTTAGGCATAAGGTCGTGAGCACTTACAACATCCACTCCGACCTTAAGATTACTCATCCTGTTTCTTCAACACCCTTGACAAAGAACTTGTGAAATGGCAGTTCTAAGAATTTCCAGGAAGCAAAATAATACCTGAAATTGGAGGAATTAACAGTTGGATCACTAATACAGGTCAGGTGTAACAAATTCAGGCAAATTAAAACATCCATATATCTGATCAGGGCAAGAGAAGTCAATAATCTGAAAGATCCTTCTGTTTTTATAAGAATTCATTAGCACACAATCTCTACCGACGCCTCCATTAAATTCAGAAACTGAAAAAACTTTCATTGCCTATCCAACATAACATTAAACACCTAACCTTCACAACAACAGAATAGTACTCCAAAACCCATAATCATCTGATCAAAGCTTTGACTCTGTTCTTCTATATAACCGAACCGGACTTCTCTTAAATTTCTTGAAGCGATAAAAGGAGGATAAAGCATGAAGGTGACTATTAACACCCCAAGTAATCAAAACCCGATCAACCACTAAAAATCAAATGGAAATAAAGGCATGAAATTGGAGAAGGAAAAAAAAAAAGAACATCCTCAAGCTCAAAAACTCACCTTTCACCTAGAGTTTGATGAACAGAGACCTTGATGAACAGAGAATATGGATTGTTTTTGTTTCTTGGCTTGGAAGAGAAAGAGATGGATGAGATTTAAAAGAGTTAAAATTGACGATATACTCATTGACGAAGCAAGGATTGCGTCCACTCTGTTGGAGGTTTGTGTTTGTTTTCTAGTTGGCTACCAGGCAAGCAGTATGCTTTGGGTTTCCACGAAACTGGTGTTTTGTGGTCTTACGTTGAATATTCGTATCCTGCTTTTACTCGCTTGTCCAGTATGCCACGTTTCAATGAGCTCCACTTTGTGATTGGTGTATTTGGTTGTCATGCTATTATCTTTATTTATTTATTTAGAATTTTAAGTTACTAATAATTAGTTATTTTTTCTCTTTTTGGGTTTCAAAGAGGGTGTTGTTAGGAGATCAAATCTTCTTTTTTGATTAATCAGTTCCTACCTTATTCAATTAAATCTCATTTGCATATTTATATAAACTTATACAAATATGTTGACAAGATTAAATAATATAAGGTTAAAACACACTATCAAGAATAGGGTGTTCTCGTTGTTAGGGCATAAATTTATTCAAAGATTACAAATTTGGTGACCTCTCATTCTTACAAAACGAAGAATCTTGTATACTAAGATACATTGTATTGTATTGACGTTGTTAGTTGTTGTCTGATTGAAGATATTCAAAAACTCTTTAAAAATATAGTTTTTGTTAATTTTTTATCAAATTATTTTAACCAAAATTAATACACTTGAATGTATAGTACTTAGATATATACCCAATCTAATCATATTATGTAATAAAATATTTTTAAAATTTAACTAATGGAAAATTTGAGTTAAAATAAAGTTAAAAACGTAAAAAATGACAAAATTTTAAATAATATTATAAAATATCTTTCAAAATAATAAAACTATTATAAAGAATACACAATTTCATCCTTCTTGATATTAACAATTACTTTTTTATTAATTAGCAAAAAGATATTATTCATAAAAGCTTGTATTAATTTAATGTTAAAATTTTAAGTTAATTTTAATGTAATTATTAGGTTATATTAAAATGATATTACTTTAATTAAAAATTATTAAATTATTAATAATTTAATTTAATTTAATCATTAACTTTAAATTAAGTCAAGTCGGCTTTATCAACTCGTAACTATCAATCAATCGTCTTTAGCAATAATCCTTGTGTATGAGTGGGTCCATGTGATTCCATGTCTCCCATTGGTTGTCCCTACCCGGAATAAAAGCCAACCGGCCCATTTCGCGCTATTCTATTGGTGAGAGTAGAAAAGTCCAAACATTGACACGGACCCGTGCCACGTGGAATATTGCTATGGAATAATAATTTTGATTTTTTAAAATAAAATTAGACGCCAGCCGCCCACGATAAAACCAAGGGCATTACGTACCACTCGATACATGAATTGATTAAAGTTTAAAGATAGGAATGGCAAAAATACATACCAATGACAAGAATAGCACAGTCGGCCGACATAAAATCAATAAATTGGATTCGAGTTGATCATTTTTACGATCAAGAATGTCATCGAGTCGGGAACATGTTTATGTTGGACAATTTTATCCTTTCCTATAAAATTAAACAATTATTAATTGTATTTTTTGTTTTTCAAAAACTTATCAATTAAGTTAAATAATTTGATTCAAATAAAGATAATAAAGTGACCCAATAAATGATCTAAATTAATAGGTCAAAATTAGTGTGAAAAATAGATCTTGATTAGTATGGGTCAGACCTATATTAATTTTGTGATGGAAAAGCCTAATATGGATGATACATAAAGGTTAAAGTCTTCTGTACTTGCTTAAAAATAATCAATCGTAAGCATAAGAATTCTCTGATACGTTAAAAGAACGTACGTTTTCAGAAAACTATTGAAAAAGATGGCGGTTGATTCCCAGTTGTTTCGGTTTCGAAAAGTTCGTTTGAAATTATAGGAATTGAAATTAAGTATTTTCGTATTTTTTCGTTTCTTACTCTTTCACATTTGATTCGGGATACGTAAATAAGGTACCGTTACGTATTATAGTTTATAATCACATTTAAATATAAAAATTTGAATTTAAATAAAACTAGCATATTTCGATTTAAATGTTCTTATTTGCATCTATAATTAATAATATGCATACCCCTTAAATTTTATATATACTAGTGCAATCCTCTTATTAACTTTTTCTCATTGTAATTAAAGACAATTATAAAATTATCAATAATTATTTAATAATAAACATAATACAAATATACTATAGTATATGTGAACTAAATTAATAATTAACATAATTTAAAGTAACTAAAATTTATTAATGATTAGTCATTATTAATGTTTGCGAATTGTTCTTGATTTCATAATTAAATATTTATTATTCTGAAAATTTAATATTAATTAATCCCAAAATTAGAATTGTCTTTATCGGAATTTAACATTTTTCATTATTATTACGATCGAGATAAACCATTGACCAAAGAGGTCAGCGATTGGGTTAGGTAATTAAACTTAAGACTCCTTGATTAGGTCATATTTATAAGAATGAAGTATATGTCGGCAAGAAAATGGAACACGTCACAACCAAGTCAACTAGAGTTATTTATATAAGTAAACGCTTCAGAATTGAACAACCCAATAAGGCTTATATTACGTGACTTGGATGTTGTAAAACTATGAAATTACTCAAACAATTGTTGATTGAAAGCATATATTTGATTGGATGATATCATCTGTTTCACTATTGTTGTTTCAACTTATCACATTCACACATTTATGTGGGACCTATTTAAATATATAGATGAGATAAATTAAAACAACGTTAGAACAATAAAATAGTACATCATGCACCTCTCTTAACTTGATAGGGCTAAGTTATAAAATATGTTCAATTAATTATTATTGTTAGATATATAATATATATATCGTCTTATGTTGTTTAGGCATATTAATTATTAATTGGATTTATAAGATATTAATTAAATAATAATAGCTAATCAAATATTTTTATTTGACTTAAATTTAAAAAGTTATTAAAAATAATTTTCTAATTATAATAGAATTTTATCCCTAATTGATGTATACGTTGGCAAGAAATGGAGTGGGTGATGCGTGTGTGCTGAAGGCGGTGTTGTTGGAATTTTCGTGTTAACATCAATCGAAACTGATAGCTAAGTCATAATGCCAGAAGCACCAACTTCAACCTTAAGTTACTCTGTTCTTCTTCTCTCCCCGGTTTGTGCTAGCTTAGGTAGACTTGCTTGTTGAAACGTGATTACGTGAACGATGGTCACAACTTGAGTGCTACGTTGCTTTGGATGAGCAAAGCTTCTTTCGGAAGGGAAGTTAGAAAGTGGGACATGGGTTGTCAATTGTCAGCGTTACTGTACTGAGCCAAGTCTTTGTGTCATTTTGGTGCTGTTTTTCGATTTTATGAAGTCTGATTTGAGTGGCTACCTTTGAAGGTTTACTATTGAAAGTAAGGCCAAAAAATCCTAGAAGATAACTTCGGCAATTTAATTAGTGAACAATTTTCATATTAGTCTCGAAAGACGTTGAATTTATTGGAAAGTTGTCTCTTTCTATTTCAAGTATTATTATTTTTGTTTCTAACTTTTTTAATCATTTGAGTTATTTTATTAATTGTCCTTTAATTAAAAGTTGTTTAGAAAAAATTTCTGACGAGGTTATCACAAGTCGGTCGTATTATTAAGTTTAAAATTCTTTCACATGAAGCGAGGTTGAAAGCCAGTATCAAGAGTTGAGTGGTGTCGGCTCAATAAAATGTTGGGTAAAACTATGATACTTTCGTGAAAAGTATAAAACTGAGTAAGGGTCCCGCAGACGTAAGTAAGGTATATCGAACTACGTTACTAAATTTCTGATGTTTTTTGTTGTTTTTATTTTTATTTTTGCTAGAGATGTCTATAGTAAAATTGGAAAGTTTGCAAAACTACTACCCTCTACGATTTTTCAATTATGATAAATGAATCACAATTTTGTTCAACTATCGTTTATTTTTATCAATGTTTTCAAAACCGAATAGGAAGTTAAACTAGTATGACAATAAATTTGAGAATTAAAATGTTGATTAATTAGTATTACATTATTATGAAATTGTTTAAAGATGAAATAAAATAAAAGAATATAAAAATAATTAAAAAGATTATCTTTATCTATAAACATTTAAAATTTAATTAAAAAATGTTAAATAAAAATTAGTTAATTTATTTTAATTTATAAAAATTAATTAATTTACTAATTAATTAATAAAGTTTTCATCGTTAAACCGAGTTAGATTTTTAAAGAAGATTCTTATCTTTCCGATGTAGTTTTGAACGTATACAATAGTTAGTAAATTATATATTTTAAATAAATTATTGAATGAATTTTAAAATAAATAAAATATTGTAATTGAGAGAAAATTAAAAAATCTTTTAAATTTTCCAATATTAATTTAAATTTCATCAATTAAGTCTTTAAACTTTTAAAATTTGTTTTTGTATCATTTAATTTATTTAAGAGTTCTATGATTATAATTTGTAAATTTGGGGAATTAATTGAAGAATAAAATTACAAAAATATATACTATAAAGGACTTATTGTCATATTTTCTAAAATATAAAAATAAGTACCTCATAGTATATTTTTTGAATTTTTTAATTTAGTACTCAACTTTCTAAAATTTACAATTTAGTAATTAGCCTTACAAAATTCTTACAAATGCTTATTTTTGCTAATGAAGTTAATAGTATGTCACATCACTTTTTAACGTGATTTATAAAAGTTTTAAAATATTAATCATAAAATTTTAAAATTTTAAAATTTTGGCACTAAATTGAAATATTAAAAAATTAGATATTATCTCTTCAATTAATTACAACAAAGTTCCTATTTTTAATTTAGAGAAAAAAACATTAGCTTTTTTTTCCCAACTTATCAATGAATTTTCTAAATGAAAATACCTCTCAACTCTTAGTTATCACCCAAATTTGTAATCCTCAAAAGGACTAGTTTGTAATCCAAATACATGGAAGTAGGTAAATCCGCCTCATAGGGCGTGGTCGAGTTGGTGGGTTGGAGAGGCATGGGGTTAAAAGATCTTGTATTCGATTTCTCCTACCTATATTCTCTTGATCAAGCCTGTCGTATAAGGCTTGTCTAGTGTGAAGTACCTGATTGACGTAATTTGCAGACTATTGCATCAATCTGAAGGTTTACTTAATGCACATAAAAAAGTAGCGACTACGAGTTTCTCCGTTTCTCAAAAAAAAAAAAGTAGGTAAATGCCAATATCGTTACCCTAAATCCTTCCATATGGACAAGTGGTTAACTTAATTATGATTAATTAATCGTAATTTTAGGGATAAAATTGTATAAACCTTATCATAACGGTTTTGCTTTAACTTGACTGGTGACCCATCCTATGATCCTAAGTAAATCTCATCCAACTAACTATCGAATTATATGGTGGAGACTAAGTTTGAAGTAACCCTAAATTTGGAAAATTAAAAAAAAGGATTTGATTGCTAATTCAACAGTCAGTACCCAAATGCCTTTCAATATCAACCCTTAATTTTTCACCCACAAAAGCCTCTCCTTGTGTTTTATCTCCCCCTTAATGCATTAACATAACTTGAAAGAGATATCTGCTTTTCTTTTTCATCTCTTTTGTTTCAGATATCTCTTTTTTTATTTCGATTCTTAATAATTTTCATCCAGACAATCGGAAGACAACATGGTACGGTTTATGGTTTACGGTTTGTAATTCGTAATTTAAAACTTTGTTTCGTTGGATTAGTGTCAAATTAATGGAAATTGAATGCTTCAATCTTTACATTGTGGTTTGTTAATGGGGTTGAAGTGTGGTGACTTGCATGTTTGCATATTTGACATGAACATGCTGTGACAGGCAAACTCAGCGTCTGGTATGGCGGTGCACGACCAGTGCAAGTTGAAGTTTCAAGAGCTAAAAGCGAAAAGGAACCATAGGTTCATTGTGTTCAAGATAGACGAGAAGATTCAACAGGTGACGGTAGAAAAGGTTGGAAGTCCTGAAGAAACGTACGATGATTTCACCAATTCTCTTCCTCCTAATGAGTGTCGTTATGCTGTCTTTGATTTTGATTTCACCACTGATGAGAACTGCCAGAAAAGCAAGATCTTCTTCATTGCTTGGTAAGTTAAATCCATACATACAATTCACTGCTTTTGATCCAAACAAGTTCAGATTCAGGGTAGGATCATCTTTCTTCTCCAACATATCTGTCTAATTTCCAATGTAATTACTTGCTTTGATTCGATGTACTTGTAATAAGACGACCAAATCCTTGGATTTGCTACAATTGTAGGTCACCGGACACTTCAAGGGTGAGGAGTAAGATGCTATATGCAAGCTCCAAGGACAGATTCAAGAGGGAATTGGATGGAATCCAAGTTGAGTTGCAAGCAACTGATCCCAGTGAGATGAGCTTGGACATTGTGAAAGGGAGAGCTCTCTGAACTCATCAACAAAAAACAAATTATATATAATATACACAAATTATTATTTGACCTTTTTCACTCTAATCGAATGTTTTGGGGTCAATTTTGACTGTGAATTATTCATATATGTGATTGTAAGTTTTGTATTGAAGTATGTTCATTTTAATTATACCACCTTCTTCTTTTTTTTACACTCGAACCTTGCCCTTATAAGTCTTACATATATAATATCTATTTTTAGCAATGATTAAAATTTTAATCGATTTGAACCGTTCAGTTTTTAAGTTCAGTTTTCGATAGTTTAATAACTCTTGTTATTAAAAACTGGCCAATTTATTAATTAATTAGTCAATTTTTATTAATTAATAAACTCTTATGAATTAATTTTTATTTAACAATTTTTTCAATTAAATTTAAAATTCTCTAATTTTATTCAATCTTCAACCAATTTTATAATTATCTTACCAGTTTAACTTTAGGTCTAATTTTTAAATTATTAAAGGTATTTACTTTGTCTAAAAAAAGGTATAATTATTGGTTTAAAATTATTTAATCTTTAGATTTAAAAAAAAAACATTTTATGATTTTTTTAAAAAAAATTATCTTAACTTATTTTTTAACCAAAATTTAAAAGAATAATTTTAAAAAATTAAAAACAAAAATTTTTTAATTTTAAAATTAAACAAATTTCTTAAAATAAAGGAAAACTTTGTCTTTTACTTGCAAAATTATAATGAGATTTTTGAAAAGGTTTAAAATTAAACTTAGCCTCTTTATAAATTAAAATGAACTTACTTAATCTCTTTATCATGACCGTATAAAAAATCCTTGGCATCTTCAAATGTTGACATTTAATAAAATTTAGGTTAAAAGAAAATAACATGTAAATATGTTAATTTTTTGACTTACCAAAAAATCTATGATTAAAAAACAAACTAATTCGAGGGATTCAAACATAAAAATTTTGTACGAATCAATTTTTTTGTTTAGTTTTTAACTTTCCGGTTCAATTTACTTTAATAATCCTTATTGTTAAAAATCGACTAATTTATTAATTAATCAGTCAATTTTCGTGAACTAATTAAATTTTATTTAACAATCTCTCATTTTTAATTAAACTTTAAATTAAGGATAGTCACATTCAATTTTATTTCAAAATTTTTAACTTTATTCGATCTTTAATTTATTTTATAACAATATAATACCAATCAAACCTTTTAATTCTTAATTTTTTATTTAATTTTTAGTCCGTTTTTAAATCCCCTCGATCTAAGGAGCTTAAGGGCTAAGTTAGGAACAAATTGGGATCACAAATTCTATTTTATTTTTTATACTACAAACTTAATTGATAAAAAATGGTAAAAGATGAATCCAAAGGTCCTTTATATTATCTACGTTACACTTTTATGTAAAAACTAAATTTAATAAAGAAAAACTTCTATTGTTCCTTCTTCTGATTGTTCCAATACTCATTTTCCCACATCTTAACTTGCCTCGCCGCCATAGATTTTTCATGGACCAAGTCTCGAAGAGCTTGAGGGTCGTAAGGAAGAGGCAAGTTGCACGGAGTCGTCTTTTTAGGAGACAAAACCATGGACTCGACCATGAGCTTCTTGTGCGTGCCACTGTTAGAATTTGTCATTGTTTCTGCACATAGCTCCGTAGCTCTTGGAGGTACTGTCGGCTTGAATTTAAGAAGCTTTGCGTACTCGTTTAAAACATGAAACATGTAATCGTACACGTACTCCATCTTCATGTCTTCTTGCATGAATTTGCTTGCGGTCGTTCCTATGGCTTCTGCCTATATCAATATCAATGCATCATAAACTTATATTTGAAGAAAAGAACAAGTTAGATTGATAAGCTAATCAATAACATAAGTAGTAGATATTATTTTTATCTACCAATTTGAAAAGCATATCACACTTATTAAGTATATCATATAAAAAACTTTTTTTAATTTTTAATTTTATAGAAAAAAGTCTCATTTTTAAATTTCGACTAAAAATAACAACAATACATACGTAATATTAATATCATATATAAACTAATTAAATATTACTGACATGATAACCTAATTAATTCAGCTCTTAAATATGATCTAAACCAATTAGACTTTATTTAAACTAATAATTTAAAATAATTATAATAAATAATGAGTTTGAGTTAGATAGTTCATTTAAAGTTTAATTAAGAATTGAATTGAATCATCATATAAACATTATCTAATTGATCTACTGTTATATTCACGTCACGTATATTTCATCACATCAAATCTTCTATTCCAGTTACTCTGTTCTAACTCTGTTCCATTAAATCTCATCCATATATTTATGTGGGGTTCACACAGATGTATAGATAAGATTTAATAGAACATGATAGGAACACCATAATCAGAACAGGAGATCTAATCTCACATTTCATCATTATTTTTTTAATCAAAATGGTTTTTTTAATAAAAAATGATAAGAAATTTTTTGAAAATTTTAAAGATTCTTAAATTACATAGAAGTTTCACTTTTTATTTAGTATTATGAAAAGGTTGAAAAGAGGCAAAGCCTCAAATTAAGTTTTCACTAAGAGGAAAAGAAAAGGTTGTGGTACGTACCTCTTTGGTGTGATTATTACCCCAATCCACAGCAAACTGAAGAGAAGTGCATTTGGTATCGTCTTTAATAGGCCAGTAATGCTTCAATGGAACCATTCCTCTAATATAGAAATCATAATAAGGAGAAGTAACATAAAGGGTCAAAGCATCGCATGCTAAGATATACTTTTCGCTAACAGACCACGCCCATCCTTCTATGTATATCTTGTATCTGCATTGTGCGTGCAAAAGAAAAATAATATCATCAATCCCTTTTTACTTTTTTTTAAAAATGTTTTTAAGAGGAGTTTTAAAAATTAAAAGATTTAATTAATATTACACTGTTATAAAATCAATTATAGATTAAATAAAGTTGAAGGATTTGAAAAAGATTATCCGATCAACACCTGTGGCTACATTGATCTTCTAAATTTGATTGTTTATATCCACTTGTGGATTCTCGTTCCCAATCCTGAAATTGAAAAGAAAAAGAATCAAACAGCGTAAGCATAATTAAAGTAGAGTTGCATAGTGTCCACTCCACTCCATATATAAAGTTGAAGAACCTGAACATAAAGACGAGTGTTCCAATCATGTTTCTCGGAGACATTGCACTTGAGAAGCTCTTGTCTAGATGGAGTTACATGTGGGTTGCCTTTCCAATAAGCATATGGAACCCTATCCTTCCATTTGATTCTCTTGTTTCCTTCTTTTATATCCTTCATCACACCTTTCCATGGCTTTATGTTCGTCTCAGCCCTGCCATTTTGCACATTTGAAACCACAGGTTGGTTCCGTGGACTAATTGATCAGAAGGAGTTTTAAAGTATTTTTTATTCTTTTTACCAGCCCCAGAAAGACCAATCAGGGAACACAATGTCCAAGCTCCACTGATCGGAACAATATCGGAACAACGGCGGTGGCCTTGCTTTTGGATCCTGGAAGTCCTTTGACTGAACAACAGGCCTATCTCCACAATCAAACATGAGTTCCAGATCAGGCACTCTTGCAGGATACAGCCTCAGTAGCTGCAAAACACCCCACAAAGTGAAAACATCTCTAGTTTGTATAGACTTCCTGTACTTCTTCACATACGCCTTGCCGTCCACGATCACCAACCTGAAATGAGCGGTCTTGCGAGCCCTTTCGAGCGTGTTCCTTGTGATTCCTGTCTCTTTCCAGGGTTTAAGATCTTCGTGAATCCATCTGAAGTATGATGGGCATGTAACGTTTGATTGTTGTTGTAGGTTCTGTTTCGTCAGATTTGAAGTGGCACATAGGAGTTCATGTCCTTGTTTAACAGGTAAAAAAGTTCCAAATACCGCCTGAAACACATAGATGTGACAGTAGCTTTAGCAATTCTAATGGAGGAAAGGTTGCCGTAAACAAAATTCGAAGCTTAGAGAACATGATAAGAACAGGCAGGTTTATAACATCTCTCAAGACCTCCATTTTACATTTATCCTAACAAATGGCAGAACTTTACATCGTTACTTAAGACCAGGGATTTCCGAAACTTACAGTATCGAACCGACCTACGTAGATCAAGACACCAAGGAAGACGAAGACCAAGAAGGTGACCAATGTTGTGATTGCTTGTGATACATGTACCCAAGTTATCCTCAGAAAATGTCTATGAAGCCATGACGATGAACCATACCAGAAGCTGCACATATGTCTCTGCAGATTGTTCTTCAACATCTTAGCCTACTTGTCCAATAGGACCATCAAGCTCCAGAAAATCTTCCGACCCTTTTTGCCTTTTCATCTGGCTATACAGAATCACACAAGACTCAAATCTTTATCAACCAAACAAGCGTGGCCGCCGTTAGGTAGACGCCATTCTAGTTACTGAGATCTATGCCGTTTGAAAGCTTGTCAGATTCCACGTTCTTGTGCTTGTGGAGTATAATTTCATAAATATTTCTGTTGGAATCTGCGATTTGGATGGCCACTGTAGAAAATTAGATAAAGTATTTTTAGAAAATGGAGAGCGTTGTCTTGTATATGTGTAGGGCCCAATCACGAATGAACTTTGCCAATAGAGCGAAGACGACTACCACGGGAAGAATAAATGTAAGTTTGGATGAATTTATATTAATAAAGTTTTTATTAGTAAAGTTTTTATCGGTAGAATATTTTTAGAAGAATTTTTATAAAAAGTTAGTTAATTATTTGATTATTATTTAAAGTAGAGTTTTTTTTAAGAGGTTCATACAGTATACCGTTTGATAACATAAAAATGTACTTTTAATTCTAACTATATTTCATTTTGTAGTAAAAATTATTTATGCACATAAATATGATTTAAAGTATATTAAATAATATACAAAGGACAATATATTAATTATTATATAATTTTAAACCATATGAAATATAAATAAAAATATATTTAACCAAATCTTTTATATAGATTATAACATAAATAAACTAATATCAAAAATAAATATTAAAACATATAAAAAAGTCAAATAATATTATATAATTCTTAAAATAAACGTGAAGATGAGTGTGGACATTATATGTAAAACATAAGGATAAAAAAATTAAAAAATAGGCTCATTAATTGATTTAAAAACACTACTAAAAAAGTACTTTTTTGAGAAGCTTCAAATTTGAGTTTCTTAAAAAGTTACATTTTAGCTGCCAAAAAAATTATATCTATTAAAACTTAAAAGAGTGCCCTTTTATTTTACAATCAAATACTTATTTTTCCTTAAAAAAACTTTTGTGGTGAAAAAAATTACTTATTCACCCTCAAAAGTTTAACCAAATAGACACTAAGCCATATTAAGTAAAGACGTGACTTTGATTGATGTACTTCATAAGCCTAGTTTAACTCATAATTTGATTTCTATACATCATCTGATTACTGAGTTAAATTGTTTATGGACTAATGAACTTTGTGTGATACATGATCGTTCCTCAAGGATGTCAATTGGAATGGGTGAGTTTCAAGGGGTGGTTTATTACTTAAAGTCTACGAGGTTGCATTCGACTTTAAAGAGAGAGAGTAGACTCCTTCACAGTCTAGTATCACATCAATACCTTATTTTTAAAAACTATCAAATATCACTCCTATGAGTATGAACCATTCCTCTTATGTAGAAATCATAATAACGAGGAGTGATATAAAGGGTCATAGCATCAGATGCTGACATGTATTTCAGACTTACACCCTGCACATCCTTCTATGTATATCTTATATCTGCAACTAAAATGAAGTTGTGCCAATAAACTAATCCTTCAGATCAAAATCCACTTGAAGTACCAAGTTATGTTAATGCCACATAAGGAACTAGCCATTGGCATGTCTAAAAATGTACACACCCATCACAAGAAAAAAGGATGATGCGGCTTTCTTGTGCATACCATCGTTCAGATGTTAAGATGCAGCAAATGGTGTACTGCGGAGCTAATAATGGTCAATCCTTCTGCCAAAGATCAGTCCTTAAAAGATGACAAGATTTGGTCTTCCACTCACCATTAAACATTTTGAAAACCTATTGAAGCCTGAAGGGAGCAAAGAATTTTAGTCAGTTACCTGAAAATTATGCTTTTCCCTTTAGTAATGATTAATATAACTACTCTAATAATGGCATACGAGGTTAACCTTAGAAGGTTGCTCATGCAACCGGCATGTGAACGGCACAATGGTCACGCATCCTAAACATTGAAATCGTAACCAAAAATAGGCCGAGTTGAAAGTAGGCACAAACCTCATTACCTAAAAGCGAATAAAAGGCCTCCAAGTCCAAGGATTTCGATGGCCAATTGTTGAATGGCGGTCTGCTTTTAAAAGCTGTAGCAGCTGAGTTATAAGCTTCAGCATTACTCTGCAAAGAAATGTATCAAGAGAAACCGGTACACCCAAATCAAGCATTTATTGAGGTCTGGCGTAAATTACACCAAATACCAGTAAATAAGAAGCCTGAAGTCTTCAATCATGTATGTGAAACAAGATAATGCCCTATTAGGCTTCAACTGACAATTACGATAAGAAGCAACAAAAGAGATGATACTATAATTATGCATTATATTACAAGATACAAAATGAGTTTATAAAATTATGCCTCAAAACTCAATTTTGTAGAGCTTTCTGCAATTCAATCAGTCTATATATATATATAGATATATATATATAAAGGAGAATTACATTCACCAAAATTTGACATGTGATAGATCCTGGTGAAAGTAAATTTAATTTAAAATTTTTATATTAAATTAAATAATATTAATTTTAAGACAATAAATATCTTTTTGCAAAATTATAATCAATTTAAAATATTGAAGATAATTAGTTATTAGTAAATTTTAATTCAATTGAAATATCTACATATTAAATATCCATAATTATAAGGTTATATATTTGGTTCACATATATCAAAATATTCTTAATTCTCAATGTAATTATTTGGATATTTGTGTATATTAAATGTCAAAGAATAAATTTCTATTTTAAAAAATCAAAATCAATTTGCAGATATCGAATTCAAGTACCCAAAATAGTGTATGTTTCTAGGGGGAACAAAGAAACCACATGGAATTAAAGCAACTTAACTAACATGGTTAAAACCAAAAATTAAAAGGACACTGATTCCATGTTAGGTGCTTGTATTCCAGGAATTATTGCAAATCATCAATTAATTACAAGAAAAAGGAGACAGGAAAAACAAGATTTAACCTTGAGGTCTCTATAAGTGATCTCTTTCGCCAATACCATAGCTTGCAAATCAGGTTTTAATAGCAAGAAGATCTCTAGTAACCGCTTCCTAGAGATAAGAAAACAAATATGTTATATTACAACGATACCAATTTCAACTAACTAAACTAATAGGACACCTTCAGCTAATGTTAATTTGGGTCTTACTTGCACAAGGATGACTCGGTGGATGGTGAAACTGCCCCCCTGGCAGACGTGCCTTGCTTTCTCCCAGTACTACCAAGAACAACCTCATGCAACCCAGACTTATTCCAACCTATTGAATATCTATGAGACAAGGCACATAGCTAGAGTTTACAAATAGCAGAAATAAGATCTTTTGCAACTATATCAGGATGGATTAAGTTGAAATACCCGCAAGTTAATGTGGCATGAGCAGTCTCAGCATGCTGAAACTCCACAGGTGGTACAGGAGCTGCATAGAAATGTGGCTGCCAGTAGGCATTAGAACGAACAGCCAAAATGATGCTGACTTTCTACAATTACTGAGAAACTAAGCATATTGCAGACCTCATTTGCTCGGAAAGGAGCCAAAAGATCATTTGCAAATGGTGACACGCGATCATACAGAGACTTTTTCAAGTGGTCCTCCAGACAAAAGCTTTCAGAAGTGTACAGGGATTGTCCAACACTAATTGAAGAGATGTAAACAGGAAGAAGGAAGTGGGAAAGCAAAGCACCTGAGGTAAGAACAACAAAGATATTGAAATACGGTTTATGATCACAGAAGTCAAGAGCACAGAAAATTTGTAAAATCAATCATACACCGTAAAAACTGTCTACCTTGAACTCCGAGAACGTTCCATCGACCTATCTTGTCAGAGCAGCTAACTGACAATGTTGTGTCACCACGACCCGGCTTCCTCTGAACCATGCCACTGATCTCTGAACAATTAGCTGAAAGCGTATGCATCAAATTGCTAGCTGGAGTTCAAAAATCATAATGTAAGTTACCGTAGAACCTTATAAAGATGTGGTCAAGGCATAGAAAGGAGGCCATTGATGTTACCTCAATGAGGAAACCAATGTTATAAGTGGAGAAAATTGAAAGGAGTACCGCAAATTTTGTTGTCTAAAGTTGAACAGTCTTCTCCTTGGCTAACAAAAAACTTTCTCATTGGAGACCATGGCGAGCTAATAGAAGAATCCCCACCTGCAAGAAAAAACCACTACTACAGAATGTCAAAACAAATACTTGTTAGAAAACAAAATCCAGAACAAGAAGAAAACATCACTATGAATTACATGGCAACTGTGATATGTAGAGATGCAATTGTAAACCTTCCTTCAGTTTGAATCTCCCTTGACTAGATCCATCCATATCCAATTCAAAAACACAGTTTCTCAATTCTTCGTTTAACAAGTCACTCCCTTTCTTTAATATCCCATCAATCCGTTGTATCTCTGCGTAGAAGAACCTAATTTACACTTGCAAATTAAGACAATCAATCAATTTACTTCTTCAACACGAAGAATTAATGATACAAACAGTTAACAGACCTCAAAAGAGCTCTTCGAGCGATAATTTCAGCATGCGAGTCGTTAACGAGATCACCACGCGCGCTCAACTGCGAACGTCCAATGCATTTGGTCCCCGTCCCCAATGCAACAACTTCCAAATCTAACGCTCACGTAAAAATAGGGATTTTCATCAAATAGAAGAAAATATTTGGTTGTTTAGAGAGATGAAAACAACAATTGGGTGGGTTTGAGACCTTGAGATGTGGAAGAGGAGACGAGAAATGCCGCCAAGACAGTGACTTCGCGTCCCTGAGGCTTTCCTTTTTTGGGGAGTGAGTTGTATACAGATATCACCTTCTCTGAGATCTTCTTTCCCCAATCTTTTCGATGTGCACTCCACCGATTTTCCGACTCAGATTCCATTTGTTTCAATTCAGTGTTCGTCTAATGATTTCCGATTGAAAACAGTTTTCTTCAGTCTTTTGAGTCAAAGCTAACCATCCCTTCGAGGATTGCAATTTCCCTCACTTTCTCGAGTGCCAAACAATCAACATCACGATCTGGCGTCGTTTCGAAAGGTGATTTTTGCTTTTATTATTTATTTAAAAATATATTTTTAATCTTAACATTTTTATTGTAATATAATTAACTTTAAAATTGTAGAACGTTCAATTTTTTGAATATTTTTAAAAAGTTTTCAAATAAATTTTAATTAAAATTTTAATAAATTTAAAGTTATATCAATTAAAATGTATTTAAAGTCTTCCAATCTATATTTTTATTAAATTTAGCTCAAAATTTTAAAATTTTTCAGGTAAACATTTTATTTACCTAATACAATTAATTAGACTTTTTAAATTTCTAAAATTTTAGTCTTCCTATAATTACCAAGCTTACTATATTCTCATAATAAATGGGAGCCTGGGCTTGCCTCGAAGTTAACGAGCCACTGGCTTAAGACATGGCTCGGGCCTAAGCTGCCTAGGTTCCGCTCAACCCAAAGCCCAACAAGAAACAAGTAAAACAATGTCATTTTATCTTTTTTTTTTAATAAATATTTGCAGTTAGGCGATCAGGCAGGCTTGTGCCAAGCCTCCCTAAATTGAATTTCAAATTAAGCTCTAAAATAAGATAAAATTACAAAATCTTGAAAAATCTAAAAAAAACTCTTATATATCTCTACTTATTTAGAAAAAATAATGATGTTTTACTTAAATTAAAAATAAATTTTAAGTTAATCAATTTTTAGATTTACAAAAATAAATAAATTAAAATATTTTTATTTTTATTTTTATTTATACATTTTTGTTTACATTTTGTATTATCATTATTTTTTATTATATATTGTATACTACTTGACCTCTCAAAACTCGACACTTTAGCGAGATTCTCATTGAATATTATTGTTGTAATGTATAATTAATAATAAATCAAAAAAGACATTTGATCTCTTAATTTATTTATTAATTAGTTAATTTAAATTCAAATTCAAAAAAAAATAGTTATAATTAATCGATAAAAGTTTATTAAATTTGAATTTAAGCTTATTAAAACTAATATATTAATTTTGAATTAGAAAAAATTTGAACTCCTTTATTATTTTTATTTCATTTTAACTTCTTTGATAGTTAAATAATTTATTTAAATTATATAATAAATATACATTTAAAAATAATATTAAAAAATAACTAAAACATATTGTGCAAGTTAAAAGACAACACATTAAATCATTTATTTCAATTACTATTTAAACCCTGCTTTATTAAATTTCATTCATACATTTATAAAAAATTTACATAAATATATAAATAAAATTTAATCAATCATGACCGAAACACCACGATCGCAATCTTAGTTATTTCATTATTTGGACCAGTGTTTTGAAACCCGGACCAGACCGGCCAGTTCGATCGGTGATTGGTCGGCTATCCGGTCCGGTTAACCTTAAAAATCAGTTCTCAATTGAACCAGTGTGAACCGGTGAAAACTGGTCAATTGACCGGTTAAACCAGGACTAGTCGGACCGGTTCGACCACTGATTCAATGACACAATTTAAAAAACCCTCATTTGGTCATTCCTCTACAGCTTTACGCCTCTACCCAATCCTTAGATTAAGGGTTTCGACATTTCCAAGAATCAAGCATCTCTAAAAACCAAATAACTGTTTGCAATATTCACTTTCGGTTACATTTCTTCAACTTCACCTTTCTCGCTTATTTGTTTTGTCAACTGTTCCCTATAAGTTAAACAGTCCTTTCTATATCTTTTTTAAATCTCATTTCTAGTCTTTGTTTTTCTCCTTGGTTTCATTTTAGTTGCTGATTGTGAAGTTCTCCAAACTGGATTTGGTTCTATTATGTAGAAATGTAGTTCATAGTCGATGCATTCTAACTCTGAACTACGTTGATGCTATTGGTTAATGGAAACTTCTTATGTTTGATCTCCATAATTGTGAATTTGGTATGTCTGATTATGTTTAGATTGAAGATTTAAAAAACTAGGATGGGCCGAAATTTCTGGGCTCTATTTTGTTGACTTTTTTTCTCATCCCTTTAATCTTGGTTCTCTACTTTTCTCAAAGGTAAGCACTGTTCATTTTCGGTGTTGGTTTTGATGTAGAAAGGTTTGGTTTTGATTGCAGATTGGTCGAGAGAGTAACACCAGCAAATTTTGAACACGTATATCATTTGGAGTCTTATGTATCAATAACAAGTCTTTTTTTTCTTTATCTTGTGTAAAGTTCAAATTTTGTGTAGAAATTAGGAATTTAGTTATAAGTACAGTAAATAAAACAAAGGACATGAAAAGATCTATACGTTGGTGCTTTGAAGGCAAAACCTTCTGTGCTCTTTATGCTTAATTGTCTTTAACTTCTGCTTTTAGAAGAAAATAACATCCTTTTTGATGTTGTTAATCTGATATTTTAGATCTAGACTTAGCTGGTCTATTTGCACTCAGCTTTACTTCTACACTAACCTACGATTTAGCTGGTCTATTTATATGTTTCTATAACCTACGATTGTTTAGGTTTGAAAAGACTTCACAATTGATAGATGGATATCAATATCAAGATTTGCACATTGGCTACTCTCTAACTTCATTAAGGACAGAAACTAAGGACTTTCTTTCATGCTTATGCAAAACTTACTGTAGATGTTGATTTTAAAATATTTTTCTTTGAGAATGAGTGCAATGGGAATTTGAAATTGTTACAGAATCATATTTTATATATCATGAACAATCTTTAACTCAATGTTTCCTCTAATTTCTTATTCAAAGATTGCATATCCTGAACCATCTTCGTTTTTTATTTTGTAGTGATGGATAACAATGCTTCTTTTGCACCATCGCACACATCGTCATCCATAGATCAAAGTTGCAACCAAAATCCTCGTCAGAGAAGTAATATAGCATGGAAGCACTATTATGAGGTACAAACAAATGGAAAGAAACAAACCTTAAAGTGTTTGTATTGCGATCAAGCAATTTGTGGTGGAGAGATAAACCGAATGAAGCAACACCTAACCAACATTACTGGTAATGTCAAACCCTGTCCTAAAGTTAAATCAGATGTTCGTTTTTTGATTAAAGGACAGTTAATAGAAGCATCTAATAGTAAAAAGGAGAAAAATGACTCTAGGACGAATTTGTATGATGTTGAGACTTGTGAGTTAGATGAAGATGATGTAGTGGAGATCTCTAACTTAGCTGGTAAAGGAG
>JAOTAX010000004.1:2314408-2339434 GCA_025629825.1 Erythroxylum guanchezii | reverse complement strand
TTGTTTGATTTGTTTGATGTTAATTTCATTTGGACTCGATCATGTGGTTATTATTTGGGATAATTGTTGATTTTGTTATCTTGTTTTAATGGATGTGTTAGACTCGGATTTGATTATGATATTAAATATTTAGACACTTTTTGGTGGATTTATTTGTTTGGTGTTGGTTGGTGTAATTATTTTGACATCTAATCATGATATTTTAGTTATTATTTGAAAACAATTATATGATTGATGGTTGAAAAAATTATTTATATTATTTGGTATATTTTATTTTATTTAAATATTATTAATATTATATATAATTAAATATAATTATTATGTAATTATGACGTCACACCGATTTAACCAGTGGTTAAACTGGTCGAATCGATCAAACTAGTAACCAGTAAAACTTCCGATTTAACGTTCCATCTAAGTTTCAAAACATTGATTTGGACTGTTCGACACCACGTCGCCAAAAGACCCCTACATGTTCTAGTTTCACCATGCACCCCCACCCATCAACGTGTACCATCACAGGATCACACGCCCTCGTAGCCAGCTTATCCGTGCAGGTCTAATACCCCACCATAAGAGACAACACACCTTATACTTCCACGCGTTTTTAAATAACCAAATATACAAAATAACGCAAATCTGCTTGGAATGCGAAAAGACGATTTTGTACACGTTCCTTGACCGACGTCGTAGTAATCATGCCGACTTATTACACGTAGTTCTTCTATGTCGGGATTTTACGATTACTTGTCGCCTGTCGGCATGTGAGCAAATTTACCATGCAACAAATTTCTCTCCTGGTCCCATGTTCCCATCCCCTGTCACCGTTCGATCGATCGGATGTTTGAAACGAACGGTTGACGTAATAGTGTTTCCTCGAGATCGTCAGAACCCGAGGTTCGATGAACAGTGTTAATAGGGAACAGGGGACCCACCTTGAAAGATCACCGAAAGTTTCGTCGAAGTGGCTAAATTGAGCATTTAAGGTGGTACGAGAGCAAGAGTTGAGACCAGTATTTTGTGTTATGCGAGTGAGAGTGAGATATCTATAGCTGAAAGTAATGGCGGAATTGGCAGTGAACAAGCCGGAAACTGAGACTGAGACTACGGTGGAACCTAAGAAGGGTGTGACGGAGGAGAAAGCAATGGTTCCAGCGCCACCACCTTCAGAGGAATCCAAAGCTCTTGCTGTTGTAGAAAGTAGAGCTCTTTCTTTATATATATATGTATGCATCTTCTACATAGTGAATTGTATTTATTTGTATTGTATGTTCTTGGTTAAGGTGAGATAGCTTTTGGATGGGAAGTGAAAAGTATGCGATTTACTCTGCTTTAACCAAAGCTGAGGGTGTGAAAGATTCCAGCTTTCCTTCTGGGTTTGTCTTATTTGTTTGTTTTGTTGTACTTTCCTCAGATTTCTTTGTGCGGGTATTTCTGCTTATCGTTCTTTCTCTATGTCCTTGGTCTGGGATTCTGGGAAAGTTTATTGTCTTCTGCTCCTTTTTAAAGTTTCCTGATTGCTATATTGTACAGATGGTACTCAAAAAGACTCAACTTTTGATACCGTTACGACCAATTCTGAGTATATACGTACAGTTTGCGTGAACTGTTCAGCCAAAAGTTTGGCAATAATTCATAATGATGCTCTCTCTCCTCTTGTTTTTTATACTATGGTCATGGACATCTTTGCCCCTTCATACTTTTTTCTCAAAAGAGTCATTTTTTGGTCTTACATTGCCGAGCGAGGCTGTGCCGGCTATTACCAAATCTGAAACTTTACTGTTAAGGGGTAGTGTGATATGATGGGATTTGAAGAGACTTCATTATCTGAGTAGGTGACCGTTCCTTTTAGTGTGACACCTGTGTCTTCGAGATCCATCCATTTATTAACACTAATAGATAGATGGATGGTCTCAATCACAAGTAACACACGAAATCGGAAACAGGAAAATAGGAGAATTGATCCCCCATTATCTAGTTGAAGTTTTGCCTACATGGTAGAACTGTATCTGTAGGGCCCAAATGCATTCATTTCCATTTTCCATAGTTGAATAAGATCCTGACAGCTCCACAAGAGATTGAATAATGGTTGCTTTACTAAAGGCCAACTGTCATGGGATCCCCGTAAGAGGGACCTCACTTCCTCTTTTTTTCGCCTTCAATAATTGAAGCTGTAAAGAAAAGGAAATATAGCAGTGTCTTACAGGAAATGTGTTGGTGTTGACTGAGACTGGATGGCGAACTCTTTTGTCAATCCATGTAGGTATTGGAACAAAACAGAAGAACCCACTCAGCAAGATCGCAGAGAATTTAAGTTTTTATTCTGTATATACTAATTAGAATTAAAACAATTTGGTTGAAGTGGAAATCATTCTTTGCTAGTTATGACATAACCAATAAGGTGATTGCGTTTCTTGTTTTATCAGAGCCTCCGGAGCCTGCTGCTCCAAAGAAGATTTCAGGAGGTTCTCTTGACAGAGGTAAGTGCTTAAGATACTCCACTGTTCCATTTCTATGTTCATTTCACAGTAGTTTTGGTAAATAATGTAGAGTTGGAGAACAACTTATGATTGGATCCATCAATTACTTCTTGTATATAACCATTTACAAGACTTAGCTTTGCTATAATGTGGCCCTTAAGATGACATAAACACAGTTTCTCTGCATATTGACAATGAAGATTTTCGTTTTCTATGACTAATTTATGCCCATTACTTTGTTGTTCAGAAGTTGCTCTTGCAGAGGTTGAGAAAGAGAAGAGGAATTCCTTCGTCAAGGCATGGGAAGAAAGCGAGAAAAGTAAAGCAGAGAACAAGTAAGCTGTCTCTAATATTCCAAAAACTTGCACTAAAAGGAAGCTTAATAATCAAGATATATTGAGTTTGATCAAACTTTGACACTTCACTTTAACTGGTTTCCAGTTGATGTTACTCATCAGCATCAATTTTTCTTCTTTCTTCTGAAAGTTACCTTCAAGTTTTTGTTATATACTTTAAAAGAAGTAAAAATTCTGATATCTACGTAGTAGTTTTTAGTCACTATTTGTTGCAAACTTAATTTCCATTCAGTTTCTGAGGATGTTGATCTTGAAACTTCTATCCTGGTATTGTTGAGCAGGGCTCAGAAAAAGATCTCGGAAGTTGCTGCATGGGAGAACAGCAAGAAGGCAGCTCTAGAAGCCAAACTGAGAACGATTGAGGTTCTAATTCAAAGACTTCCTGTTCTTACCCATTAACATGTCTTACAAGTATTAAACAGGAGCATATTCAGGGATGGAGCCCGGGGGGGGGGAGGGAAGTGTTAGCAAGGGTTATAACCCCTACAAAACTAAAATTTTTTTGTTAGGAATACTTTGTTAACTATGTAAGAATGTTTGCATATTTATGGATTAAGTTCCTTGCCCCCCAAAGACTAAAATCTTGGATTCGTCGCTGAGCATATTCCTTGTTCTGCTCCTGATTTTCGATACGCTTTTACCACTTATTTGCATAGGTTTAAGCACTGACAAATTCAAGAAATGACAGGAACAATTGGAGAAGAAAAAAGCAGAATATGGGGAGAAAACTAAGAACAAGATAGCTTTAATACATAAAGAAGCTGAAGAAAAGAGGGCAGTGGTTGAAGCCAGACATGGAGAAGAAGTTCTGAAGGCAGAGGAAATGGCTGCAAAATTCCGAGCTACGGGACAAACTCCGAAGAAGTGGATTGGCTGCTTCTGATGATGCAAACCTGGTCTTAAAATGAGTAAATAGATGTACTGTTTTCATTGTTTGTTTAAGTCTCCCCTTTCATACTTTCCACCTTGTTTATGTCTACTTACTGGAGAAGCAAATTTTCATTAATGAATCATATTGTGCTGTGTGTATCTATAGAAATGGACAATATTTCATCCGTGAGAAATGTGTGAATTCATTCTGATAGATGTATGAAATCTTGTTAGAGAATTGCTGGGAGTATCCGGATGACATCTGTTTACTTATACATCATGTAACCAAATCATGTCTCGTATCAGTTTACTGGAAATCCTGAAGATCTTAAACAAACTGTGACATATTTCCACAATATGATTCTGAACCAGTTCCTTCGATTATCAAGTTTTTAAACATAGCCATCCAAAGGAAATAACAGTAAGATTGGGGCAAGAAGCAGAAATCTGATGAATTGTATAGCATCAGAAAGTTGGAAATATTACATAGCATATCTGATGATTCTGAAAGTTCTAGTTGGGGAAATACCCTTCCTATATAATTGCCAAGGCTCAAGTAAATAAAACCATGAGCTTTTACTATACTAGGCCAAAATGATCCACAAAGAACCATGAGCTTTCCTTCTTTTTACACAGGTTTAATAGGTCCTGAAATATAGCTGGAAAACTAACCAACAGAAGCCTAACGATAAGGATTAGCTTTCCTGAATGCTTCACAGTGGACAGACGGAGGAGGTTCTGGTTGACATTGCAGAAGAAGTGATACAATCATCCATACTTTCTTCCAAGAAACTCATATCATTGTTAACAGGGAAATCCAACAAAAGCTGGAGAGTGTTGTCCGTCGAATCCTCCAAATCAGAAGAGCATGATGAAGAGCCACCCATCGCATGTAGAGCATGAAGTTTGCAGCTTTTGCACTGAGTTTCATCGTTTTGATTGTTTTCTGTAACAGAGGACCCTGCCAAGTGAGGACTAACATCTAAAGTGATGACTGAAAATGATCCACATTTGGTGGTGGATGAAGAAGCCTGAGAGGTTGGGCTTTGGCAGACAGGTTTCCTATCCTTGTTCAATTTCCTGAATGCTTCTCCAACTTGTGAGTTCCACATGCGTAGGAAATGATCAGAATCAGTTTTCCCAGATGTGTGGACGAATGAGGATTCCCTGGAAAGTCGTGCTTCAGCTTCAAGTCGAGCGCTTTCCCACTGAGCCAAATGGCGAGTGGTGGGAGATGCAGGTCCCTTTATGGCTATTCCACAAGAGGCTGAGGCTAAGGGCTTATGAGTTTGAGGGTCTAGTCCCTTGCAAAGAAGGCGTTTCTTCAAGTGGGTGTTCCATAAGTTCTTGATCTCATTATCTGTTCTTCCAGGTAGTTGAGAGGCAATGGTTGCCCATCTGTAAATCAAGGTAGGAAAGATTTCCAGATTCACTTCACAAAAATTGTTGCAGCTAGAAACAAGATAATGCACAATTTCTCAATAACAACATCAATATACACGATTTAGCTGAATCTGTAAAAGTCTTTAATCCATGCAAGTCACTAACTTGTTTTGAGCCTGCTCATCTTTTCTCACACCAGCTCTATCCAAATTTCTTAAGAAGTAAAACAAAAAGGAAATACCTGTTTCCTAGAATACCATGAAGCTGAATTACAAGCTTCTCTTCCTCAAGTGTGAATGGACCTCGTTTGATGTCTGGCCTGAGATAGTTCGTCCACCTTAGTCTGCAACTCTTTCCACAGCGAAGAAGACCTGTTCAAACACGTAAAAATCAGTCAACAATTGATACACTAACATTCGTTCAAGCAAGAATGAAATCTTTAAACAAGAGAGAGCTTTCAATGAAAGCTTGGAAATCCTCACAAAACTAATAATGAAGGCGATTATCATGAAGGAGAAATATAACTAAAGAATAATTTCGATTTCAGGAGTGAGTAATCAGTTCTCAGGTAGGAAATGGAACACACAGTGATTGAAAGGGAAGTGGAGAGACAAGCTGTGCAGCATGCGAGCTTAAACGAGTTAAACAGGAAATTTTTGGTCTAATTCCAACCAATTCTCATCTGGGTCCCAATCAAAATGCAAAACAAGTTCGCAAAAAATATCACTTTTAAGCTACATTTGCTTCTCAAATGCTTAAACCATCTATCTACCTACCTGCAAGCTTGGGAAGAGAGCGCCAGCTTCCATGGCCATGCTTCTTTATGTAACTAACAAGAACTTCATCCTCTTCAGGTGTCCATGGACCTTTCTTCAACCCCTTCTTATCACAGCATGGTGTCCTTCCCATTTACCTTTCAACTTCAACGAAATTTCAAAGCCACCAAGCGAAATCCTTTACTGTGAAAGAAAAAAGCTAAGCGCTAGAAAAAAAGTGCACACGCATTATTAAACACGGGTGACAGAAGCCGTAAAGAGCGAGCCAGAGTAGAAGAGTGTGACATGGATCCAGAGAGAGATAGAGAGCTTTAAATGCGAAGTTTGTTCTTATCTAGGTAAATCGAAAGTGGGCATTTACTAAGGGTGTGGCAGAAAGGACGATCAGCGAGTTTCAAGCTGGTGTAAAGAGCAATAAATTTGCCTATGAATGAGACTAGACTAAAAAACACGTCCAATCTATGCATGACAAGTGAGAAGTTGAATCATTATAGAGCCTCAAAGACCTTGTAGGAACAGTAATCATCATAAAGCCTCAAAGATCCTTGTAGAAACAGTGAAAAGAGTTAATGAGATGGGGTTTCCTGTTTTGACGGATTTTCGCCGTACAGAACTGGCAAGAGAGTTGACAGAGACAGAGACACAGACGGAGGAAGGAAGAGAGTAATAATGCAATGAAGAATTGAAGATGAAAGTGAAATGCATTAAAGGCGGATTCTTTGTGGACTAGACACAGAAATTTTACAAGATGAAGAGTTAATAATGGCAGGCTAGCCCGACTTTGACAGTGACCATCAAATTACTCACCTTCTTCAACCAGTCCTTTCTTGGTGTACTTACCCGCCTTACAGCAACAGGACAAGAGAAACTTCCAAGCTCTGTTGCAACAAAAAATGTAGAGAAACTAGAAAAAAGAAAAGGAAAAGATAAAAAGGGCATTGCCTTTTGCTCTTAGTTTATATGATAAGGAATTCGAATGTCTCGAGTGAGCTTGTCAGTTTGTTTGGTGGGAAAGAAAGCAACAGATTGAGGGTGGCGGACAGATGAGAAATGGCTTCGGTACCATAAATGCAGCGGTAAGTGTTCAGAGAGACGGCAGCGGTTTATATTTTGAAATTAATAAAATTAGAGATTTAAAGTTGAAAATTTTGACTATAATTATAAATTAATTAAAAAATTTATAATTTTAAAAATTTAAAATTAGATTAAAAGAAATTGTTCAGATATATAGAAAATTTTAATGTTTGATTAATAAAAGAAGCTTTAAAAAATAATTAATTTATTTTAATTTATAAAAATTAACATATTAATTAATAAACTTATCAATTTTTAACAAAATTATTAAAATAAATTGAATTAAAAAGCAAAAAACGTAGATAATTCAAAGTTTCAACCGATTAAAATTTTCAATTATTAGAGTTGTAAAATATTTAAATTAATTAAATTTGTTTAAAATTTAAGTTTAGTTTAAATTTAATTGAACTTTACTTTAATTAGAGACGGTCTTTACTAAAATATTTCATATTTTTCGTTATCTAATTGGTATTATAATCATATTAAAAATAATTTTCTTATTTGATTTAAAGTAATTAAAAAATAATTTAATACAATAATAAATCCAATCTAGACTAATAAAATTAATAATTTAATACAATAATAAATTACTATTTTATATCAAATGTAATTAATTTAAATTAAATTTTATATTTGATTAATTTACACATAATATTTGCATCATTTTTGGTCAATATTATTTTTAACAAATTTGGAAACAAATAATAAAATTTAAAGATTAAGAATTAGTTTTAAACATCCACAAAATATTTAGCAAAATTACAGCCAAAATAACCTTTTGATTTAATTTATATTTTTAAACTTTTAAAAAATTAATCACTAAATTAAAAAATGTTTAAAAGATTAAACTATCTTTAATAACAGACAAAGTTTAACTTGTTATAGTATTATGGATAGTATTAATAAAAGCTAGTAAGATAAGTAAGAACTCAACCATGAGACTCATACTGTTAACGAAACTATTTTAACTCTCTCTCTAGCCTCTATTTGTTACGGTCTAATTGTCTTACATCGGTAATAAAAGAAACTGATATGAGATTCATAGACTTATGAACTCTTCCACCCTTCAAGCTAGCTTTTAGAGTTAATTCTCCCATAAAACCTGTAACAATTGGTATCAAAGCTAATATCACTCCTTCAAGTCAACATTGCAGTATTTCACCCGGAGTTAAAAAAGGTCTAACGCACAACCACCCATGAGTCTGTGGGTGGTGAAGCCAATATAGCAATGTTCGCCCGAGGCTAAAAAAGGTCTAACACACGGCCAACCCATCAGTGCCTAAGCTACGAAGCGTGGTGGGATGTTACGGTTTTATTATCCCACATCGGTAATAAAAGAGACTGACGTGAGATTTATGGGCTTATGAACTCTCCCACCCTTCAAGCTAACTTTTGAGGTTGAGACTATCATAAGACCTGAAATACTATTATAATCTTCCATATAAATCCGAAAAACTAAAGAAAACGCATTCCATGATATAGAAATCCCAAGTCTTCCATCAACAACATTTAATTCTTAGCAAGAGTCCGCAGAAGATGAACTTGATTCCTACCGAACAAGAACATACAACCCATCAACTTCCATCATTGACAAATTTTATGACATGTTTAAGCAAATGCCAAATCATTAAGGCTTAGTTAAGAGTAAGCAATTTCAGACGGGTAGCAAGTGAAACAAATATTGATCAGCAACTTGGCAAAATCCACGGAGTACTCACCACTTCTACCCTGTTTTGCCACCCGCTGTTCTTCCGTTACACGATATTCTACCATAAACTACCGGCAATATATTGCCTGATCAATATGTGGAGGAATTTGCTTGATCTCAGTCCCCAGTTCTTGTTCAATCCTATACCTGGAGGGAAAAATGGCAGTAGATCAAGTTTATATCAGATGTTTTATCTAAGGCCTCAAGTTTAGACAAGCAGTGTGAGAGCAATGCATACAAGTTAAAGCGGTCCTCGTATGTGATCAAGTTTACCGCTAAACCAAGGTGACCAAACCTTCCAGATCGTCCAACCTACATAAAACCACAGAAAACTGTAAGGATCAAAACAAATGGAAAGTTGACAGAAAACCAATTTATCCAACTTACCCTATGAAGATACGTTTCTGAGTTTTTGGGGAAATCAAAGTTAATTACAACATTCACTGCCTGGATGTCTATACCCCTCGTAAACAGATCTGCATCGAGTATATATTCTCTTGTTAGTTACTTTTCAATGCATATGCCAGCTTACAATGTCAAGCAAGGAGAAAAAGGGGATACTTCATACGGCAAATTCAAAATTGCATAATAGTGGACAATCAAGCTAAACATGCAAAGCACAGTACAATATGATCACGAGCAACCGAAATGCTTATTGTAGTCAGTGACAGCTTATGATTGGAAAGTCAGGGCAACACTGCAGAGTACCAAAAGAAAGGTTATGCGTTGACTTATATTTAAGATCCTGGAAACCATCACGTACCAGTACAAACAAGATTCCTGCATGCACCATTGCGGAAGTCATGGAACACTCTGTTGCGATGGTCTTGCAGCATCTTTGCATGGATATAAAAACAAGAATAACCAAGTTCTGTAATCTTCTTAGCCAATAGTTCCACCCGATTCACAGAGTTGCAGAAAATGATTGATTGGTTTATTTGCAGCTGCATATAAAGCAAGAATCACACCATATTCACAAAGAATAATTCAAAGCAAACAACATAACCTAGTTTGGGCAAACCTTGGAGAAAAGAGTGTTTAGACAGTGGACTTTTTGGCGTTCTTCCACAAAAGCATAAAACTGCGTTATACCCTTCAGAGTAAGCTCATCCATGAGATTGATAACATAAGGCCTATGTAGATATCTATCTTTGAAATCCTTGACGGTAACAGGAAATGTGGCAGAATACATTAATATCTGGCGATTTGCAGGAAGAAAACGTATCAGCTGCTCTATTGAAGGTTGAAACTCTGGAGAGAGAAGCTTATCAGCCTGAAATACAAAGATGCATGTGGCATCAGATATTTTTACCACAGGATCATAAATCGATAACTTAAACAAGAGAGCAGATGAAAACAGTGTGACAACAAATCTGCTAAGAATATAACAGTAATTGTAAATGGCCAGTTCCAACTGGGAAGTAAATGAATGACATAAAATCAAGACAAGATGTATGTTTATGCAATTATATCCAAAGTCATCCTTAAGGCTTAAACTATCAAGGGAATCTATTATGCTACTTTTTCTAAAAGAAACTAAATTCCATACATTGAGAAGGTAATATGGTCAGTTTTTCTTCGGAGAAATACAAGCCACAAATTTTCTGTCCATTGAGATGTCAATTTCAACTTTCATTAATGATATGAGAACTCCTTGGTCAAAATACAAGAATAACTAAGTCGGGCATAGAATGTACCTCATCCATGACAAGCACTGAGCAATCTTTCAAGATGCAGACACCCTTTTTTGCAAGATCTAATATTCTTCCAGGAGTACCAACTAGTAAATGAACTGGTTGATATAAGCGCATGATGTCATCCTTTAGACTTGTACCACCTGTTGTGACCATGACCTGAATCTTCAAATGTTTGCCAAGCTCCTTACACACTTGAGACGTCTGAAGAGCCAACTCTCGTGTTGGCACTAGTATAACAACTATACATAAAAAACATACAAAATATCAATGGTTTAGAATTTAGAAAGCCAATTCAATTTTCTAGGTCAGTACTCAAAGCAAACACACCTAGTAGTTCGAAGCAAATCAGGTATCACATTATTCTACGTTTAAACTACTCACAAAACAAACTTGAAGTAAAGATTCTTTGTGAAAGACAGAACAAAGGTCACTAAAAGAAACCAATTCCTTTCTGTATTATAGTCTCATAAAACTAAAGGCTAAATCTTTTAAAAATGTTGGACCTATTCTTGGGAAGGAGAACAAAAAAGCGAAACCATCTTACATTAAAACAAAAGTACCCAAAACTCTCTAATGTCCTCCATATATTAAATAAGGTAAATCCCAAACAAAGAGAATTGAATCAACCTTGAATAACATTAGTATCTTGGTCAATCTTTTCCAGTGCAGGAATGCAAAAGGCAGCAGTTTTCCCCGTTCCATTTTTTGCTCTGGCTAGAATATCACTACCAGTAAGTGCAATTGGTATGCTTTCTTCTTGAATTGGAGAAGGCCGTTCAAAACCCTTCTCATATATACCCATTAACAATTCACGTTTCAGAAAATAATCTTCAAATTCATTTCCCTTTGTAGCTGTGACATCCTGATAGATGAAAATTTAAAAAGCAATCAGCACTGGTACATCAGTTTAGCAAATTATAAATACTCTTGATAATTTTTAAGAGCCCTAACCAATTAAAAAAAATACTTGCATGTCACCAAAACAACTACTTAGAGTTTGCAATGCTTTTCAAAAAGCAGAATGAAGTTCAAAAGATGTTACTTAATTGAATTTCTTATCAAGGCTCCCATATCTGAAGGGAATACAAATCACATCTATTTATCTATATGGCATATCTTCCCAGGCAATTGTTTGGTTTAAAAGTGCCTTGTTCCAGGTACCGAAAGGCACTGTGCCACTTTCCCTGTCTGGCACCCTGCCTTGGCACAATGACACAGCTAGGTAGATGCCGTGGCATGTTATATGCAATTCAAGAAAGAAACAAGAACTTTTACCACACGTGTCATTGTTTTATTTTTAGAGTCAAATTTGGATTGACTGTAAAAACACAATCCAGAAGTGACTACGAATGTTAAAGATGTAAATGAAAGGAAATCAATCCTTGAAAATTTCCAGGGTAGTTGCATCACTAGCCACCAACATAAATATATGTCATCAACAATAACAAGCATGCAAGTGCAAAATGAACATACCTCAGTTCTGTAGCGTGTATCAGGTGCTGGTATCTTTAGCCCCGACTTCCAATCTTGAGAACTAATCAGAGAAATCCAACAAAAAGCAACAACACTTCAGACTACAACTTAAAGCATACAACAACACAACATTAAACATTTTCGAATGAAAGAACAACAAAATGCAACAACCAGAAACCTTTCAGATCAAACAATTGAAAACCTATCTAAACAAACCTCGAGTCAAGGGCCTCGGACTGAACAGTCTTCTCGACCTCGTCGATGGTGGACTCCGAAGGAGGCAACTGATTCCTCCTAAGCCACTGCTGCTGCTGCTGCTGTTGTTGTTGTTGCTGCTGCTGTTGGTATTGTTGAAACTGCTGGTGATTTTGCACAAAGTTCCTTTGCACATAATGTTGCTGCGGAACCCTCGATTGAAAACTAGGGTTCGCGTTAATGCCTCCGCCCCTTCCGGCGCCGATCCCCGGCGGGTTCCTCCATCTACTGTTGTTCGTGTTCATTACAAAATAACAAGCCCTAACCCTAAACAAGTAAATATCTGATACAAACACCAAATTTTTTACAGAACCTACGAACAAAGATAATAACCAGATTCAAAATAACTACGTTTGGGCAAAGAATGAACAGGTTAGCAAATCGAAGCTAGGGAAGGTCAATCTGGAAAATTTGTACAGAAGAAGACAGTTATAAATATACGGTACGTTGAACGGAAAAGGAGAAGACAGCGCCGAATTTTGACGGAAAAAGATCGTCGGACTTAGGAGCCGAAATGCGGCGGATCTGAGGAAAAAATGAGTTAGATTCGACTATTGGGGCTAATTTGGAGAAGCTACGAGAGAAGAAGAAGTAGAGTAGTGGTGACAGGTATGGAGAGGTGGTTGGAAAGAAAGGCCAATTTCGAGAATGAGAAACAGGTTCAGTGTTTCTTAGGGCATCTACTCACTGTTTTTGTCTTTTCTTTTTTTTTTTTTCACTTTACTTTCGTTTTCTTTTTTTTTAAATATATAATACATTTAAATAAATTATTTTTAATATTAATTTAATATAATACTAATAATAAAATTTGATAAAATTGATATGATACGTTAATTTGGGCCATGTATCACGCGGACTTGATGCGAAGTTCTGAATTCTCTATTTAATATTACGGTATCTTATTTTATTTTATAAATTTTAATTATTTATTTATACAAATTTTATATTTATAATATTTTATTTTGTTCCATAAATTTCAACTAATTACAAAACAAAATACCGTAATATTACAAAATTTATATAAATAAATAGTTAAAAATTATTTTACCGAATAAGACACCGTAACGTCCATTGCGAAGATAGTATGGTCACCTCACAATCTAGAAGTGACTGACAGGTCAATCACGAAATCCACTCATGGTAACTGCTGTTCTCGATGTCAGTGTAACCCACTACGTGGTGATAACTCAACTTTGTCCCTGACTACGATCATCACTGTTACGCTCTCGGTGATCGGAATTCGCGGGAACTGAGGTTGTCTCAGTCGATGGACGGTCAAGATTTGGATGAAATCCACGACTGCGTGATCAAACCGGTTAGCTTTTGAGCTCTTATTTTCTAATTAAATCGTTAGGAGCTAATGAGGTTGTGTTTGGATTGCAAGAAACAGAGAGTGAATCCAAGACGGAGAAGGAATAAGGTGTACATAGGATGTGGTGCTGGCTTTGGAGGAGACAGGCCAATGGCAGCGCTCAAGTTGCTACAGAGAGTCAAACAACTTGACTACTTAGTCCTAGAATGCTTAGCGGAGCGCACTCTCGTTGATCGTTATCAGGCAATGCTTTCCGGCGGCGTGGGTTATGATATTCGCAGTAATTTTCCGTTCCATGTAGAGTTAAGTATATCTTTCGCCTGTTCATATTGGAGTTCATTTTGCTCTTTGTTGATCCTTTTTGGGTAGTATCGGAGTGGATGCATTTGCTCTTACGTTTGGCTGTGGAAAGAGGGATTCGCATAATAACCAACATGGGTGCAAGTAAGACTATGAAACAATCTGGTTCTTGTAGACATTATGTGGTTGCTTCTTCTGTGTTCTTGATGACGGAGTTCCTTGTTCCTTCTTGGTTATGTGGTTAGTGGATGCTGTTGGTGCGCAGGAGAGGGTTTTGGAGATAGCTAGCAGTTTGGGTCTTAGTGTTTCTGTTGCTGTAGCTCATGAGGTTCCTTCATGGAAATCAGGTAGAATCCTAGTTTTATTTTCAGTAGAAAGCCTGATTCTCTAATGTTTCTGAATTATGTGACTGAGGATGTGTATACTTTGTTGATATCCAGGTTCAGAATCCTCACCATATGTGATGGAAGGTGTAAGAATCTGATACTCCTGTTAACACATGCTTTTTTCTTCTGTCATCTTCTTGAGGTTAATGTATATTAGTTTGAATCAACAAAGGGCATAAGCACATATCTGGGAGCAGCTCCCATCGTCCACTGTCTGGAAAAGTATCAAGCTGATGTTATAATCACTTCCCGGGTTGCTGATGCCGCTTTGTTCTTGGCTCCGATGGTATGATAGCTTATTATTTTGTGATCAATTTCATCCATTGTTTGCCTCTTTCGGGGCTTAATAATGTTTGTTCTTCTGTCTTGTCATGTTAATTTGTTGATCAAGCTTTTATGCTCTCATAGTACCAAATATTGCAGCAGAACTCCTTGCAAAACCTCCTGCAGATAGTGTTATACATCCTTGTGTTTAAAACTCTCCAGAGTGTAATCTAACTGACTGTGCTGTGATGATTAGGTATATGAACTAGGCTGGAATTGGAATGATGTGAAGGAGCTAGCTCAAGGCTGTCTTGCAGGCCACCTACTTGAGTGTGGTTGTCAACTGACCGGGGGATACTTCATGCACCCTGGTTAGTTTTGTTTCTTTCTTTGGCTTAAATTTCTGCAAGAAATTCATTATCATGCAACTGTGGTATTCGTTTAAAATTTTAGACACGCAAGACCTGATGTTCTACATCTTCTTTAGGGCAGGTGACAAGTACCGGGATTTTTCGTTTCAATCGCTCCTGGATCTATCACTTCCTTATGCAGAAATAGGTTTTGATGGAGAAGTTGTTGTAGCAAAAGCAGAAGGTAGTGGTGGGATGTTGAATTTCAGTACTTGCGCCCAACAGCTTCTGTATGAGATAGGCGATCCATGTGCTTATATAACCCCTGATTTGGTAAGTTAGATGGACATGATCAAGGGCTTGCAATAGATTATTCTATAAAAGGGTTGAAATTTTGTACTAAAATACAGGTGATTGATATCCAAGATGTAACATTTCACCAATTATCAAGCTGCAAAGTTCTCTGTGGTAGAGCAAAACCATCGACCATACCAATACCTTATAAACTCTTACAATTGTCACCGAAGGTACGTTCTCTGCACCACAGAATTTAGGCAAGGCATGAATGGATTTAATCAAGGAAATTGGGAAGATCAGTTATTTCTTTCCTAATTGCTCTATATACGTGTGTTTGTATGGGATCTAAATATGTTATTACATCATGAACTACTAGTATCTAGCTCTTTCCCCTCTCCCCCTCTGCCTTGCTGAGTAAAATGAAGTTATATTGCATCCCAGCTCACAAGTCCTGGCAATGCTCATCCAGTACTTCTGTTTGCATCACTCTTCCTGATTGTCTTCTTCTAATTTTTCATTTTTCAGGACTGGGGATGGAAAGGATGGGGAGAGATATCCTATGGAGGGCGCAACTGTGTGAAGCGAGCTGAAGCTGCTGAGTTTCTTGTGAGGCCATTGTTTTCTTTCCCTGATTCTTTCTTCTGAAATCATATCGTTAGTGTGAATTAACAGTCTGTTCATATTTTATCAGGTAAGGTCATGGATGGAAGAAGTATGTCCTGACAGTAGTAGTAAAGTAGTTTCATACGTCATTGGCCTCGATAGTGTGAAAGCCACAAGCAAAACTCTGGCAGGGGACTCTGTAGAAGATATAAGGTTACGCATGGATGGATTGTTCGAGCTGGAGGAGCAAGCAATTCAATTTAGAAGAGAGTTTACAGCTTTGTATACAAATGGACCAGCTGGTGGTGGTGGTATCAGGTGGATTACTTCCCAGCTCTGTAGCTTCTTCTTCTTTACTTGCAACTTGAACCTTATTCATTCTTGCTTGCCTCTTATTAGGAACCGGATCAGGCTCAGGCCCTCTAAGGCCCAAGTCTGATCCTGTTTGCTTGATTGAATTTAAACTTTTTTTTTATCCTAATCCGATCAAAACTATTCTGAACAGGTTCAAATGAACTCATTAAAGTGGAAGAAACAAAATAATTAGGACTGACTACATACATGAAATATTTCGAACCACATTCAGGCTTAATCTAAGTCCAATTCTGATTAAATCTGAATTGTCTTGTTAACTTCGAGTGAGATTAGATCGGACCAGTTCAGGTTTAAACCTTTATGCCATCCCTGCTCATTATGCCATCCTAATTACTCTCTTGTTATTTTCATGCGAAGCACTGGACACAAGAAAGAGATAGTCCTGGAAAAACAGTTGGTACTCTCTTATCTGTCTCTATCTAGCTCAATAGGATATATAATATTCTTATGGATAATGAGATACTCATTTGCTCATATTTAGGTCGATCGCAAGCATGTTTTCTGGAGGACTGCCATCAAGTGTACTGGCCCTGGAGCTGCATCAAAACTCTCCTGTAGTTCCTTTGAACCTCCATTGCCGTCGCTTGAAAAAGCTGACACCCTTACTGATTTATATGTAGAATCCTCCTCTCAAGCAGCCAACACCATTCCTGCACCATCAGGCAGGAAGATTCCGCTTTATGAAGTAGCACACAGTAGGGTGGGAGACAAAGGAAATGACATGAACTTCTCAATCATCCCACATCATCCTCCAGACATCCAGAGATTTGAGTTGATTGTAACAGAGGAATGGGTGAAGGAAGTTGTCTCGGTTCTTCTGAAAAACTCTTCCTTCGCAAACACCTTAGACTCAGAAGCCATCCTGCAGAGACACAGATGGGTAGATGAAAATGTTAAGGTGGAGATTTACCGAGTCAAGGGTATCCATTCCTTGAACGTTGTTGTCCGGAATATTTTGGACGGCGGCGTCAATTGCTCTCGGAGGATTGATCGTCATGGAAAGACAATCTCAGACCTTATACTGTGTCAAAAAGTTGTGTTGCCACCATGATTGCTTACAATTAATGATGACACTAAGCAGGAGTCGAGTTCAGATCGCCTCTGGTCCAATTAGGATTGACCTTTTCTTACAAGTCAAGCCTGGAGTTCGGTCGAGGTCTGACTAAGACAAAAGCAACATCATTTTATCAAATTGATTTGGGTCATTCGAGCGATGTCTAGCTATTTAAATCCGAGTATGATATAATTTGTCATCCTTAATTTCGCTTACCCTTGGGAAGTGTTTATCTCTTATAAAAACGATTAGTACTTAATTAGAATTATAATAAGCAATGATTAAAAAACTCAATTGTAGCTGAAATCTCACACTAATGCGAAGTCGGGTTTAGTAATACACAGCTTTATTTTTACTTTGTAGAAAAAAAGATATTGCAGAAATTATTCATATATATATATAAATTATACTATAACACTTACTAGAAATTTCATTAATATAGTTTTATAACAATATAATACAGATTAAACTTTTTAATTGGTAAATGGTTCGGTTCTAAAAACATTGATAATAAGTTATACTCTCGTATAATGTTTTAGAAAAACTTTGATTGCAACAATAACACTTCCTTACAAAAGATTATTATATATATATAGAATAGCTACTGTCCGAATATTATGATAAGCGAGTACTCAATTACAATTATAAATATATTTTTTTAATCTAACATTAATTTCTTTATTAAAAGTTTTCTATATTTTAACTATATTTAATTAAAATGTGGCTCTTTTAAGTTAAAAGTCTAATTGAAAACATATTTGATTTGAATTAAAATAAGTGAGAAAGGAAAATATTTTAAAGTATAATTTTCTTTTAGATGAATTTGATAATTGACATCTTTGATGCACCACCTATTTATTCTTATATTAGATATATAATGTTAATTAAATCCTAATAATTATATTATTATACATAGATTAATATTTTATTTATCAATAATATTCTTCATTTATTATATAATAGATTAATAACCACCATTATAAAGTATATGATTTATTTGATGGAGATGCATATTTTGCTTTTTTAAGGGAATAGACAATTTTAAAGTGCTCAACTTTTTAAGATTTTTTTCAATTAAATGCCTTAATTTTAAAAATTTTTAATTGCATGATCAATTTTTAACAATTCAATTCAAAATATTAGTTCCGTTGATAATTTACTAATTTGAATAACCGAATTTTTGTTGCTCATAGTATGTAGTTGTTCACTTTAAAAAAAATTATCTCACTCCAGTCTGTTCATGACAATTATTTGCTCAGGTGAACATGTATATATATTATGCATAACAAAAATTCATTAACCAAATTAACAAATTACTAACATAATTAATATTTTGAATTGAACTGTTAAAGTTTTAAAAAGTTAATGAAATGTTCAAGATTGGTCATTCATTTCTTAAATACCATTTTTAGTTCAAAGGTTATTTTAAATTAAAATATTGTACTTGATTACTATAGAAGAAATTCATACTTATATTTCAAATATGTGAAAAGAAATGTATTTTGATATAAAATTCAATATTTTTAAAATTATAACATAGTTAATATGTAAAATTGTCATATATTCTTTGATAAATCAATTATAGTTTTTAAAATGAAAAAATATTATAATTGGTTGATATAAAACATTATCCTTATGTTTCAAATAGTGATATAATTTTTTAATATTTTGTATTAAAATATAATAAAAGAAAACTCTTTTTGTTTTTAATTTCACTACCAAAACAAACAAACAAATAAAAGCTTAGTTTGACTTATATCTTAAGCAATTCTTAAAAAATAACTATAACCACAGGAAATTGCAAATTTTCTCACCTCTTATACGTTTCAATCCCCTAGAAAAATTTCCAGGGAAAAAGTCAGAACTTCCAACCTTCATTTGCTCCAGTCCAGTCAGAAAACATCCAGAATTAGGGACTTAACATTCCAATTTTACCTCATAATATTGGGATCTCCAATCACGTGTCCAGTTCAATCCATTGCAAGTAAAAGGCAAAGAGTTCTCTTATATTCCATATAAAAATCAGTTTTTCATTTAGACATTAATAAAGATCTTTGTTTTAATTTCATGCAACTGATCTGAGGGTAACTGATAAATAATCTCCAGGGTGTTTTTTTTAATATAAATTTTCTCTTTATCCTCAGACAAGCTGAGCAGAGATTAGTTTTTCTTTCTTCAATTTTCTTTTCCAAGGAAACAAACAGAATGTCATTCACTGGAACTTTGGACAAATGCAAGGCCTGTGATAAGACTGTTTATGTTGTTGATATGTTGTCTCTTGAAGGCGTGCCTTACCATAAATCCTGTTTCAAGTGCAGCCATTGCAAAGGCACTCTTGTGGTAAGTATTTTCTTCTTCTTTTTCTAATCCTTTTCTTTCTTCATGATATGAAAAACTTGTTAATGGCAGATGAGCAACTATTCCTCCATGGATGGAGTCCTCTACTGCAAGACTCATTTTGAACAACTTTTCAAGGAATCTGGCAATTTCAGTAAGAATTTCCAGACAGGTAATGTCATCCTTTTCTGTTTTTTTTTTCTTTCTCAGAATCTGAAACTTGCTTGAATTATGGATGATTTAGGAACTAAAACTATGCTCTTTTTATGGTTTGATCTTGTAGGAAAATCTGACAAGAATCAGGACCTGGTATAGTAATATCCTCACAATTTTGTATCCAAATTTACCTGATGTAAAAAATCTTATATTACACCAAAAATGACACTAAAAAATTTGTTTTTATGATATCTGTACAGTCTAGGATCCCCAGCAAATTGTCTTCCATGTTCTGTGGAACTCAAGACAAATGTTCTGCTTGCGGGAAAACAGTGTATCCACTGGAGAAGGTTGGTTTTTGGAGTTCTGATGCTTCTTAGTATAATCAAAATCTGATCTTTTGAACTGGGTTCTTTTTATTATTTCGACTGGTTTAAGAAATCTGATGCTCCTTAGTATTAATAAAAAATCTGATCTTTTCAACTGGGTTCTTGTTAATTATTTCGATTGGTTTAAAAGATCTGATGCTTCTTAGAATAATAAAAAAATTCTCATATTTTCAACTGGGTTCTTGTTATTGTTTTCGACTGGTTTGAAAAAGCTGTTGCTTCTTAGTATAATCGAACACCGATCTTTGCAACTGGGTTCTTGTTACTATTTCGATTGGTTTAAGAAATCTAATGCTTCTAAGGATGATAAAATCTGATCTTTTCAACTGGGTTCTTCTTGTTATTTCGATTGGTTTAAGAAATCTGATGCTTCTTAGTACAATCAAAGTCTGATCTTTTCAACTCGGAACTAATCAAAATCTGATCCTTTTCAACTGGGTTTTAATCAAAATCTGATATTTTCAACTGGGTTCTTGCTATTATATGGATTAGGTGACACTGGAAGGAGAATGTTACCACAAGACGTGCTTCAGATGTGCTCATGGAGGTTGTCCACTCACACCCTCATCATATGCTGCGCTTAATGGAGTCCTCTATTGCAAGCATCACTTTGCTCAGCTTTTCCTGGAGAAAGGAAACTACAACCATGTCCTGGAAGCCGCCTCTCAAAAGCGAACTTCCTCTACGCCGCCTCCTGAACCGGCGGAGGGCGGAGCAGATGAACCAGTTCCTGCTGCTGATGATGAGGAAGACAAAACACACGAGGATTCTTAAAGTTTTAAGCCACAAAACACGCTTGCCAATGAGTTGCATTTTCCTTCTTTTGGCAATTTTGTCAAAAAGAGACACTTTTTTGGGTCATGGATCCTATCACTGATTTACAGTTTGTATGCCTTATTATTAAAAACATCTTGATTTTTTAGTTGCTTATGTTATTCTATTCACCTAACCGAAAATTGATGTGTCCCTGTTACTCCTAGCATCCAAGTTATTTATTAATTTGGAAAAAAGAAAAAAATAAATGAGTTGGATGTAAAGGGAAATAAGAGGTACAGTAATTTTCGGTATAGATCAATACGACTTATGTTATTTTGCTACATTTAATTATTTATATTTTATAGCTAAAATTCTCATTTTAGAATATTTTAAAATATTTAATTAAACTAGACCTTTAAGATATAATTAACTCAAATATTTACATTAATTTTGAATCTAATTAGATTGGATGGATGTTTTGATAAAAAATTAAAGTTTTCATAATAATATTTATAAAAAATCAAAAATTTTATTTAATATATATTTTAAATTTAAATGTATAATAAAGTATATCATTATTGTGTATTTTTTTGTCAACTATATATAAATTACTTTTTGAATTGATACTTATTTGATCTAATTTGAATAAAATTAAAAAGGCTCTAATTAATAATTTATTTTCTCTATGCTTCAACAATTTCAAATCAAAATAATAATTTAAGAGGGATTAGTGAATGTGCTTGAATAGAATAACAACAATTTAGCATTAAACATTTGAAGTGTAAAACTAATTAACTATTTTCTATTTTATATCAATACAATATCAAGAATATAGTCAACACCTGTATAAATCCTATTGAGATGCAGAATTTAAAGAGGTTTAATAGTACATAGTTTTATTTCTAACTAATAGAGCTGTTGTTTTCAAATCATCATTAACATCATATTAAGTCCGAAGTTTCACAATAAAGAGAAGTATAGGAGAGTCTGATAGTACGCAGCTTTATCCTTACATATTAAAAATGTTATTTTCAAATGATCAGCGCAATTAAGTAAGGACAAAACATAAAAATAAAAACAAACATAATATAATATAATGTAATATAAAAATAAAACTATTTTATCAATACATACTATAATTTGTATTACTTATTACATTTATTTATCTATATAATAGATAATTCCCATCTTATTTTGAATTTTCTACTTATTAACACTAATCTACTAATCTAGTGATAACAAATTTATTTTTATATTTTATTCAAAAGACTCGTTCCCTCGACATCCTTCAGCAAGTCGTCTTCTTCCTCATCCACACCATTTTTGATGCTTGAGGTGTGATTGGAGTCAAGCTATTTGGAAGCAGTAATTCAAAACCCTTTTTAGCGGTTAACACTTCAAACACAACCCCTTTTACTTCCATGGCCTCTGTGACTTTCAGTGATACCTCTTCCTCCACAACGGCTCGACTTATTCCCTTCTGTCGGCGTATTGTTCGCCGGAATGACGTTCTCTTCCTCCGCCAATTGGTCGGCCGTCTTTCACATTGACCCTTCACTCCCCTGAGACCCCTCTCCGCTGGCTGCTCATTCACTACTCCAGCTCCGGTCATTAAGGCTACGCTCATGCAAAGATTGGAACTTTCCGGTTTTGTTGTTCGTCGAAGGGATTTTGTTCGTTGAAGCATTTTATCGAACATGTATGTGACATAACTAAAACTACTTTGTTCCTTGTGTAGCTGCAACTGTTAGTGAGGGTTCTGGTGATTGATGGCCAAATGGTGGCTAAACAAACCATAGAGGAGATTGCTAGTGAAGTGTCAAGAATGAAAGATGCAATAGGTATCGTTCGGGGTTTGGCCGTACTGCTTGATAGGGATACGAAAGACCCAGCAACTTATGTACGCAAGAAGAAGAAAGCTTGCGAATTTGTTGGATCAATTCTTTCGACGTGCATTTGCTTGCAGATTCATCAGAACATGAAGTGATCAAGTTTATATCAGGTTTCAATGATGATCTTTCAGTTCATGGCATCCTTGTGCAATTGCCTCTACCTCCGGTCTGATTCTAGATCATGTCTTAAGGAATGGATAGCTTTATGGGTCTATCTTAGTTGAGATCAAATCATAGTTTGATAAGAAATTGGAATGTTTGTTGCACCTAACTGTATTGAAATGTTAATCCCTCTGCACCAGCATATGAATGAGCAGAATGTCTTGAATGCTGTTAGCATTGGAAAAGATGCGGATGGTTTCCACCCCGTCAACATTGGGCAACTTGCTATTCGAGGAAGAGAACCGTCAACGTTGGCTGACTTGCAAATCAAGGAAGAGAATCGATGTTTGTTACGTGTAACGGCTGCATGGAGTTGTTGCATAGGTATGGAGTCCAAATCAAAGGGAAGAAGGCTGGAGTCATTGGTAGGAGCAATATTGTAGGGATGCCAGCTGCTTTGCTGCTTCAAGTAACTCCTGTTTCCATTGAAAGTTATATTCTGGTCTGATTACTTTCGCGCTCTCGTCCCTGTTTTCATCTTCACTTTAGTGTGCATTGATCTTGTGATGTTGGTAGAGGGAAGATGCTGCTGTAAGTATTGTTCACTCTAGAACCAAGAACCCTGAGGAGATCACCAAAACAAGCAGACATAGTGATCTCTGCTGTAGGACGGGGAAACTCGGTGAGGGGAAGCAGGATCAAGCCCGGTGCAGTGATGATTGATGTTGGGATTAATCCAGTTGAGCTGAGCTGAAACTAGTTTCTTAGAAGTGATTGTTATGCTGATGAAACTTTTCGGCCTTTTGTTATTGCAAATCAGTCAATATTATCACCATTGGAAGGATAAGGAGGTTTAATTAACCTTTTAGAGTTAAATCACTTTGCTGCTATCGCACCTGATGTTTTACTCGAATTGCATCGGTAGGACATTAACAGTCCATGTTTCCGGCTGGTTGGAGATGTTTGCTATGAAGAGGCCTGCAAGATTGCCTCAGCTGTCACTCCTGTAGTCCTGTTCCTGGTGGAGTTGGTCCAATGACCATAGCTATCCTTCAATCTAATACTCTCAGGTCAGCAAAGAGGGAAAACAACTTCTTCACTGCCCATTAATGCAATTGATGGTACCACATTATCTTCACTGGCCAAATTGAGCCAGGCGATTAAGATTTGCTTGCCTCGAGACAGATCGCTCGTCTTATAGCACAGAGTTTACAACAACTCAACACCACATTCAACGTTGGGGAAAACCAAGTAAATGTGATTATGTAACCTCTTCTTTTCATCCGTGTTTTAGCTCATGCTTTCATTTTCCTTTACGAAGCTGTTCTGTATGTTTCCATGTAGTATTTAATGGCTGCTTCCATGTTACGAAGAGATTAGGACATCTTATGAGGCTTCACATTAGAGATCTATCCATCAAGAAACTCTGTGCAATGTCCAAGATAACGCCACTCAAAAAAGTCCTCAAATTAATTCATCTGTAAAAGTTTAAATCCCCAAAGTCAGTTCAATAAAATTACACTAGGTCATATGCTGTGCTATAAAGATACAATCCTTGCTTCAAAATGGTCAATCCCATTTCTGCTCCGCTGCTTTGTACTACGTAGAACAGAAACCTGCAATGCATAGAAAGACAAGCATTCTAGTTTTAATATGCTAAACACAATTTCAGTTATCCTAAGGAAGGATGATAAATTGATTCAATATTGGTTGAACTATAAAGCTCAATTAGGTTTGCATACCTTGGGCCGTTTCATAGAACTTCCAAGGTATCCAATCCCAAAGGATGAAGAAGAATAAGCAGCTGCTATCTCTATTGCTTTCAGTGTTGGTGAATCCTCTGGAGCCTGAAGAAACAAAATTAGTAGGTCAACATCATCGGTGGATTAAAAAGGGCAAACTTCTGGATCTCACCATTGCAGAAGCATCAGCTTGCACGAGGAGAATCCCTGAACTTTTATCAGCATTATTTGGAGCACTGCTTGAAATTATTGAACGTAAAACTTTCATGCTAGCAGAAGCAGGACCAGCCTGAGAACTACAGTGAGTAGCTACAATCAGGCATAATGTTCTTTATGGCTACACATGAACAAATAACTATCTGATTCAAACACCATCATCACATATAGCATCTTAGTAAATCTACAAGTAAAAGCATTTGAATACATAGGGGAATCTCTTGGAAAGAAATAAGTCTTAACTACATACTAGTGAAAGATTCTTAGCAACTACGTTAATACCGAGCCAAAATACCCCTCTTTCTCAACTGACAACTGGATTGATTATTCTATCAAAAGCATGCAAATTAGACAATTTCTTTCTTTGCTAATTTCTTACTTTCTTTGGGAGGAAATCACGGTTCACTTAAAAAGCCAACCAAA
>JAOTAX010000004.1:2268940-2279407 GCA_025629825.1 Erythroxylum guanchezii | reverse complement strand
ATCTCACCATAATAACATGTAACATGGATCCCCTCAACCAAGATAAGAAATTTAGCTACTCATAATCGAATTGAAAACAGAAGAAATAACAACGTAATAAGTCTCCATCCCTGGTTCTTTAATGAAAAATACGAAAATATAAAAGGGACAGTGCAGAAATGCAAGAACAAACAAAGGAAAAACTGCATAAATTAAAATCCTATCCTAAAACCTAGACTAACTTGCGTGAACCACCCTCCTCTCTCCTTTTATGCTTTTTTCCCCCTTATCTTTCCTTGATTCTTTCCAGATAATGCACTCTTCTATTTTCGGTAGGTAATCCCCTTGAAAGATGGTAAGATAATCTTTAAAGATTATGTTTTGTTTGAAATTGACTTCTGGAATTTTATCTACAGAATTATTCCGTCCTTAGGTGTGCCCACGCTTAGTCACTGAATTTCTGTCAATTCAGGAATTTCGGATTTCCTTCCTTCTTTTGCATCTTTTTGATCCTATTTCATCCTTGAGGTGTTAAAAACCATTTGTAAACAATTATAAAATAATTTCATTAAATTCAGATAATAATTTCAACACCTTAACAATAATTAAGTCCAAAATAAGTGCAATTTACTAACTTAACAAATTCTCCCACGTCGAACCTTTGCTCGCCCTCGAGCAACCATGTCAAACCACTACACTCAGTCAATTCATCCATCAAAAGTCAAGTACACACAATCCATCAACTTGGGCTAGCAAGACTCAATTTGCAACACATATCATAATTGCTTTTCACCCATGCAAATACACAAAGTCAAAATAAGGCATCTTTGTTCAAAAGCAAACATGAAATCAAAGTGAATTCTTCTCACGGATTTCGCTCTTACACTCAAGTATTTGCAGGTAAAGTGTTTCTCTCAAATCTCACTCTATCATGTTGCACTACTATAGGCTTGCAGTTTCACCAATTCTCATTCATTCAGATCACATAAGCTAATAGATCATAAGGACTTTATTTAAGGTTGTAATGGGGCTAGGTTTATAGGTGAGGTAAAAACATGACAAAGGTTTCATCACAAGTATTCACAAAGCATCAAGTAAAAGGGACACGCAATTAAAATTCTGAGATAAACATGAACGAAAAGGAATACAACTACTCATTACTAACTAGGACCAATATTCTTTTTCCTTTTTTTTTCCCTTTTTCCCTTTTCTTTTCTTTCTTTTTTCTTTTTTTTTCCCGAATACGCTAAGAACAAGGGAAAATAATAAAAATAAGAGAAAAAAACAAAACATGAGTGGAAGTACCTATAAAAATATCTCAAAACACAATAGAGAACAAAAGTCCTAAATTACTCAATGTTTCATTCAACTTGTGATAGGGTAAGGCTAATGGAGTTTTTGGGTTTTAAAATAAGGTGATTGATTGAACAACAAGGGTAAAGGCTCGAACGTGTTTGCAAAAGGAAAATTACTAGGTAGGTCAATTTTAAGCTAAGGGTGTAAAAACAAAGAAGGCCTTAATCACTTCTATATCTCATGTGATCAAATAAATTCAATCCGGTTCCATGCAAGTTCTGAAGACAACATGAATAGAGGAGCACACAATTCAAAGAAATAACATGACATAAAGGTGATGTCATTTAGGCTCAAACTTTGCTCACATGTTTAATTCAAGAATTTACCTTAATTTTACAATTTACCTCATCACTCAAATGTCAAAATTTTGACTAAGTCTATAAGATTAGTTATTGCAATCAATCAACATGATTCACCTTAAAACTCACTCAGCCCAATTTAATTTTATGCATATACCCAATCTTATCCAAACTAATATGACCAAGCTTCATGGCTTAACATGCATAACCACATGCAAAATTCATTAAAAATCACACAAAAATCGAAAATATTCACACATCAAAAGTCCAATTCTTTCCCTCACACTTAGACCAATATTGTCCTCAATGTTAAAGAAGCATAAAAAATAAAGGAAAAGTTAAAGAAAGCTTCTTTATTATGGAAGTGTCGAAATCAAGGTGTTGGCGGATGTGGCAGTAGGTGGTTCGGTGGTGTGTGAAGGTGATTGTGGTGGAGAAACATCAACAGCAAAATAGATAGGCTTGGCAAGTCTACGAGATTCACTTGTTTTCCTGCGCATTGTGCCAATTCCGTAGAGAACTCCTGCAATTTCACAAAATCATAACACAAATACAAAAAAAAACGAAAGTGAGGGGTGATGGGTGAGTTGGCAATGAAGACTATGAGTGACGTGGGTGAATGGTGCTGGAATTTGAGACATGAAGGAGAAATTCGATGAAATCAGAAGGGAAAAGAAGGGAAAGAAATAAGAGAGGTGGCGGTAAAGCCAAAATTTCGTTTTTAATATAATTTTATTTTTATTTTTGTTTTTGTTTTTTATTTTAAAAAAGAAAAGATGAAAATTAAAATGACAGAAATAAAAATGTGAATTTAAATTCCTAACATAATTAAATTAAACCAAAAACGAAAATAAAAGAAAATTGTTAACAAAACACATAAAAGAAAAGGATACGAATGGAGTGCCTCCCATTAAGCGCTTATCAAAGGTCATAAGCTGGACCCTTGACATATGTACATCATCCATTATCGAATGGATGCTTGAGTCCAACAGGAAACATGTTCAAACTCCGTGAGGGGCCTGGAACAACTTCCTTTGAATGCGGCTCCTTGTCAGCACGATGCTCCATGACTTCTGATGAGTGGAACTTCATCGCTTCACCGTCATACTCTAATGTCCACTCGTCTTTTTGGGCATCGCCCTTCTCACACCAGGATGGTCTCTGTAAAAGTAACGCCAATGGTTGTGGAGACTTAACATCCTACTTGTCACCTTCGATCTTCAGCTCACTCGCCCATAACTCTCCTAAAAATTGCAGTTCTTGTGGCTCTTCCTGTTCTTCTTCTTCTTGTTCCTGTAAACAACTAGGTAAAGGAAACGAAATTCGGTTAGCGATAACATGAACTGCATCACTTACCTTAGGAGGTTGCACATCCTCCACCCTTTCTAGAACTATAATCTCTTCCACTTCTAACTCTGCTTGTTCTTCCTTCTTTGCCTTGAAAAATCGACTTGGAAAAGGAGCCGAAATCACCATATTTTGCAGCTTGTTTTGCATAAATTATGGTTGTGAAGATGCCCTTTGCGTGATTTCTTCTTCCACCTCTCTTCTGGAATTTTTTAGAAGTGGTTCCTGCAATTCCTTACCACTTCACAATATGATAGCCTTCGCATTTTGTCTAGGATCGATTTCCGATTGTGCTGAAAAATTTTCAAAACTTTGTGCCTCCATTCGATTAACGACAGCTGCAATTTGACTTAGCTGGTTTTCCAAAGTCCTTTGTTGATTCTCCAAATTTCGGATACTTGTTTCAGTATTCCGCTAAAACGTCAAAGTATTAATGGTCAAAGTTTGCAACATATCTTCCAAAGAAGACTTACCTTCGACATTTGATGTCATATTTGAATTTTGTCGAGGCACGTACGGTTGTCTAAACTGTCGGAATTGAAGAGTGCTCGTCTCTAAACTCATTATGATCTCCTCCAAAAACATCTCATTAGCTTGTGGTGGCGATGGTGGAGGTGGAGGTGGAGGTGGAGGCTCGAAGTAGGACTGCTTTTCATAGTAGCTCAGTGGAGAAGTGAATCCATACTTTGTATCCTGCAAAAAGGAACATGTACAAAAAAAATAAACCAAAAATGAGCAAACTTTACATACCTTAGCTTGTTAGTCATCCCTCGGTACTTGCACGGCTAAGGGTGTGAAATTCGCCACTTGATGGTCAAACCTAAAAGTCGCAACAGGCGGAAACTCGTTATCATAATAAGGAGAATATGAATAATCAGAATTAAAAGCATAATGATAGTGAGCCATGCCGCTAAAAGATCAAAAAAATCAGAAAGAGCTGTGAAACTGAAACAAACAAAGACAAGGTAACCAAGCACAACGAAACCAAAAACACAAACAAAAAAAACATCACTAGCAAAAACCGTTAAGAAATTTCCTGGCAACGATGCCAAAATTTGGTGATGCTATCGCTTGTAACCAAATTCAAAAGAAATCACTTACGTTAATACAAATTAATGTAGTAATAATAGTAAGTGGATATCGTTCCCACGAGGAATTTTTAACGATAAAGGTTAGCGAGTTTAAAACTAAAACAAAGGAATGAAATGGGGGGGGGGGGGTTGATTCACGAAAATATAAAAAAAGTATAAGATAAATTGTAAATAAAAAGAAATAATTGAATCTGAAAAGTTAGGAGACAAACCTTGGTTTCGGGTCACCGATGTTATCGCGCTAATATGGATCCTCGATATAAAATTTCAATTATTAACAAACATTCATTGGGGAAGTTTTCTCTTGAGGGTAATGACTAGAAACATGTATCCTAGCATTCTTATTAAACAATAACCTAGATACGATCATAGGTGTAATTGAATAATAGCATTAAGAATCAAGAACCAATGAGCAAGTGAAATACATATACGATATGCAATCAATCAAGCAAATATCTTCTTAGAATTTCCGACTCTAACATAGAGAAGTTAATCCTAATTGCTACTTATGATTACCGAAACTGAACGTCATATTCCGTTAATCTAGCGATTGAACTAATTAATCTTTAGTTGCGCACCTAGAAACTAACGAATTCAATTAGAAAGAATAGATCTGAAGATATCCAATGTTTATTAACAACATAAAAAGTATCCGAAACAACTCACCATAATAACATGTAACATGGATCCCCTAAGCCAAGATAAGAAATTTAGCTACTCATAATCGAATTGAAAACAGAAGAAATAACAACGTAATAAGTCTCCATCCCTGGTTCTTTAATGAAAAATACGAAAATATAAAAGGGAAAGTGCAGAAGCGAAAGAACAAACAAAGGGAAAACTGCAGAAATTAAAATCCTATCCTAAAACCTAGACTAACTTGCGTGAACCACCCTCCTCTCTCCTTTTATGCTTATTTTCCCCTTATCTTTCCTTGATTCTCTCCAGATAATGCACTCTTTTATTTTCGGTAGGTAATCCCCTTGAAAGATGGCAAGATAATCTTTAAAGATTGTGTTTTGTTTGAAATTGACTTCTGGAATTTTATCTGCAAAATTATTCCATCCTTAGAAGTGCCCACGCTTAGTCACCGAATTTCTATCAATTCGAGAATTTCGGATTTCTTTCCTTCTTTTACATCTTTTTGATCCTATTTCATCCCTGAGGTGTTGAAAACTATCTGTAAACAATTATAAAATAATTTCATTAAATTCGGATAATAATTTCAACACTTTAACAATAATTAAGTCTAAAATAAGTACAATTTACTGACTTAACATATTTCAATACCAACTCCTCCTAATTTCTTGACTGTAGGCTCTCCCCATTTCAATCCTTCACTTTCATCAAACTTTACATCTCTAGACACAGACATCTTTTGAGTTTCTAGATTGTAAATTCTGTATCCCTTAGATTCTGCACTATATCCCATTATAACTCCCTTGACAGCTTTCTCATCTAACTTTGTTCTTTTAGCATCTAGAACATGCATGTAAGCTATGCATCCAAACACTCTCAAATGATGCACCTTTGGTCTAATACCAAACCAGACTTCGAAAGGAGTTTTCTCCTTCAATGCTCTAATCTTCAATCTGTTATGTAAATAAACTGCAGTAAAGCAAGCTTCTGGCCAAATCTTTTAGGTACATTCATTCCAAACATCATAGACTTTGCCATCTCCACTATAGTTCTATTCTTCCTCTCAGAAAGTCCATTCTACTGAGGTGAGTAAGAAACTGAAAATTGATAAAAGATTCCTTCCCATTCAAAGTAATTTTTCATTTCTTCTTAAATGTACTCTCCTCCTTTGTCACTTCCCAAGCATCTCACTTTCTTTCCACATTGACTTTCAGCTTCTACTCTCCATACTTTAAAGAAACCAAACACTTGGTCTTTGCTCTTCATGAAATAAATCCAAGCATATCTAGACACATCATCAATAAATTCCACATAATATTTGTTTCCTCCAACTGATGGTGTATCCATAGGTCCACAAACATCCATTTGCACCAGCTGCAATTTCTCAGAGGCTCTCCAATCACTTGCTGGAAAAGGTAAAACATGCCTTTTTCCCTTTGCACATCTTCACACACTGATTTCAACTTGCTGCTTAACCGTGGTATTCCATGAACTAACTCCTTTCTTTGCATATCAATAACATAATCCAAGTTTGCATGTCCATACCTTCTATGCCATAATTGAGTCAATTCTGTCACTGGAATAGCAGCAAATGCTCCATCCACTTCTGTCTTTTTAATCTTGAAAACACTGCTGATCATCGAAATTTTATGCACTAGCTCACCTTGTTCATTGAAAATCCTGCACATTTCATCTTCACAGTAGACTTTATACTTCTTTTCCAAAAGCTGACCAACACTTATCATATTCTGATGAAGTTTAGGAATTTAATACACTTCCTCAAGTATTGTATTTCCAGCTTTTGTAGCTAATTCCATAGCACCCTTCCAAGATACAGGTATGATTTCTCCATTTCCAATCTTTACCATTATATTTATGCTGGTATCTTTTCTCACAAATGCTTCTCTTATTTTTGTCATGTGATTGGAACACCCACTGTCTACTAACCACTTACTCCCTTTGTCATCCTTTGCTTTAGCTGTACAAGTTTCATCAATAGAATCATTTTTCATGGTTTTGTGACAAGCTTCTACCACAAACACACTCTCCTCAATTACTAGTTTTTCTGTTGGTTTACTGGTTTGTGATGATCCAAGTTGAGTGTTTGGGATATTTTGTAGATTGCCTTAGAAGTTTGGACAATTTTTTGATTGTGGTTGGGATGAGGGATTGTTAACAGGATATGTAATTTGGGGTTGTTGGCTTGATGCTTGTGTGTGTATAGGTTGGTGAGGCATTTAATGTGTGAAGGTTGGTTGAGATACATATGACTGAGTTGTTTGAGGATGAGGTGAGTAAGTTCGAGATAACAAAGGCTGAGAAGTGAAATGTTGTGGATATGGTGCATTTTCAGAATTTGCAACATAATGTGCTTGGTAAACTTGTAATCCAGGAATATTTTGGTAGGGCTGTGTTGGTAGGGTTGTGTTTGAATTGTTATTTGGTTTGATGAAATGTTTTGTCTTTGTAAAGGATGTATTGGTGGTGGTTTTCCAAAAATAGGGCTTTGCGGATTTTGTTGCTCTTTCATCCACTTTTCATAACATACTCTCTTCGAATGTCCCCTTTTTTTGAAATGAATACAGTCCACATTCTCATTCCAATAACATTATTCAGCAGCATGATTGCTCTTCCCACATAATTTGCAATTTGGAAACATTCCCCATCTTGAAGTTCTAGGTCCACTTTGCATTCGGTTAGAGTTGTTTCTAAAATATTGATTGGTAGTTTGGAAATTTTGTGGATGGTTTAGATAAGGAAATTGTTGAGGGAATTGTGTTTAAGGATACACTTGAGGCAACTGGTATTGCATTTGGCTTTGGTAGGTTTGGTTTTGAGGAAATGATGTCATTTGGTAAGGATTTTGGGTGTTTTGTGGATGGTTTTGTGAATATTGAAGCATCTGTGGTTGCACTGCCTTTGGTTCAAGGAGGTTTTGGTTCAGGTTTTATGTTTGAGTGTGGATTGGTGGGTTTTTTGGTACTTTGAAACGTTCTGCCTTCAAAGCATATTCCTCTCCTTCTCTTCTAATCCCATGCCTCTCCTCATGCATTTCTAGCACATTAAAAACTTGCTCCAATGTCACTGAATCTGGATCATTACTGAATTGCCACCCCACAAGTGCTATACTAGCTTCAAATCTTAAGGGCAATCTGCTCAGAAACTTGTCAACTAATCTTTCAGTGTTAGTTTTTTCACCAAACTCCTTCAGTTGTTGCATTAAGCCCATGAATCTAGATTTCACTGCACCCACATTCTCTTCATCCCATATCGAAAATTTTTCAAAATTTCTCATCACTGCCTGTTTCTTCAATCTCAATGACTGAGCTAAGCCTACATACTCCAGCTTCATTATATCCCATAACTCTTTATCATTTTTGCAACTAGCATGTCTCAGCAATATTGTTTCACTGACCACAGACCTCAGAAAAATAAGAGCCTTGACATCCTTATCTCTGTCCAGCCTTATTCTTGTCAACTGTTGATCGGTCAAATCCACTATTCCTTCAACATCAGTTACTCCTTCATTCACTACGTGTCAACATTCACAAATTCTGAGGCAGTCCTCAACTTTAAAAGCCCAAGCTTTATAGTTTTCACCAGTTAACACAGGTATATTCGCCTATACACTTTGCAAATTCATCACAGGAAAGCTCGTACTTGCCATGGCTTTGATTCAGTCCAAATATGGTGAATCGTGTAGTTCTGATACCACTTTCGCAGGTTGGATCGCACCTCATTCTTTGCTCAAACCACAAACTCAAAGGTGTTGCTAGTCGAAGCTTTTCTGGAACAGCTACTGAACTAAATGCTTCTGCTTCAAGAAAGTGAAATATTTCAGAGGACCAACATTCAGTTTTTAATCCTCTGAGTGTAGTTCCTGTAATTTGTAATAAAATTGTCTCTCAAAATGAACAATGTATGATTCTCTCAAGTGTTTGGTGAATGGTTGTGGTTTCGGATTACAACTGTAAAATTTCTTCTAACACACTAGAAATGGATTTTCAGAACCAATATCTGTTTCTTTCCACTCTAAGCTTTTTACACAATACAACTCCAAATCAACTCAAGATAAGCAAAAAAATGGAAAACAAAGGTTTTCTCATAGATTGATGAAGAACAACTTTTTCATGTATTTATGTGTCTGATACATCGTCTGATATATAATGAAGTAAACTGGAGCTTTTTCATGTTAGCTCTTACACGTTTTTTCAGACCACCTGAGGAGCAAGATTTGACATGTTTCTTGCTCTCATTGGTTCAACAAAAATAAAGAGAATGTTGCTTTCTAAAATGTAACAAACTCTGACAGTATATCAACTAGTGGTATTGGAGGCTGTAGAGAATAAAAGTTTGATATTGCAGGGACCAAAAGTTGCATGATGTACGGATTTGAGCTAACTTGATCACTTTTAATGGCAATTAACACTTCGATTCTTCATTGATTTTGCAAGATTTCTTCATACTTCAATTGAAACTATCTAATTCTGCTTCAGATTTTTTAACTGCTTAGAAAAGTCCAACTCTACATTTGTTTCTTATATTTTGGTTCTTCATCTTTCTTATGTTCCAGTTCTTCATCTTTCAACTTTCCATTGCAACTTGCTTCGGCCCTTCCACTATTCCTGTTATGGTCTTCAATCATTCGAACTCTATTCCTTGAATCCATGCACTTCTGAATTATTCCTAAGATCATCATCTCTAGTTTCCTTAGGAACTTGGGAACCTTCTTCTTCATTCTGCCTTTCCTTTTCACCTTGACTGATCTAGCTAAATCTTCCACAAGTTTTATTATAGCAGGCTACATGAAACAACATAATTCAACAACAATTTCTTCAAGAAATGGATAGTCAGTATAGCCAACAACAGGATCAAGTGTGTAGAATGTGTCTCTGTTGTATTTGTTCAGAGGAGCATTAAGCTCAAATCTCCTAGGCAAATCAGGATTGGCCAAGAACAATCGACCATAAGCTACAAGATCAGCTCGATTCTCTGCAATAGCTCTGTTGCCATCTGCCCTGTCATAGCCTCCAGCAACTATGAATGTGCCTTTGAAAGCTCTTCTCATGGGCACAATGCTGCCGGGTCTGTCTTTTAATTCGTCATCTGACACCCATCCTAGTTCAATCATATGACAGTAGAGGATTCCAAACTTATTCAAGGCTTTGGCCATGTAAAGTCCTAGGTCATCAGAATTGCAGTGCTTTTGTTTGTCTGTGGCCCTACAATTAATCCAACAATTGCTTAAGAAGTTTGTCCCTTGTTGTTGGTTGGTGATTTTGGATTGAAAATACAGAACAATAACCAAAGAGAATAAAACCTGTCTTTGTTGCAGGGACATCTTTCTTCTCTTATAACATATTTTCTTTACTGCATATAATAAAAATATTATTACTAGTGATTTGGTATTCCTTGTATTTTTTCCCCAAATCATGTGTTAATTGTAATCATTATTGATATTTTTCATAAATATATTTTAAATAAATAAAAATTGCAAGTAGTATAAATATTTTATTTTGTATTTTGGAACATCTCTTGCTGCATGAGCTTGACTTTTACAATGGTAAAAAAATCTACCAAATATATAATAACATAGAACTGAATAAGGTTCCTGTATGACACCTAATTAGTTTTTTCAAGAAATGGATAATCAGTATAACCTACAACAGGATCAGGAAGGTAGAATGTATCTCTATTGTATTTGTTCAAAGGAGCATTAAGCTCAAATCTTCTTGGCAGATCGGGATTGGCCAAGA
>JAOTAX010000004.1:2127704-2140298 GCA_025629825.1 Erythroxylum guanchezii | reverse complement strand
TTATATTTTGGGCTTCTATGTATTTTAAGCCCAAGTCTTTTAGCATTAAGCCTAGGTATAAATACTTATGTTTTAGGATTTTGAAAGACAACTTTTGATCATATTGTTTCTTGTGTGCCGTCGACCATATTAAGAGGAGAAAACCCTCTTGTTCTTTTAAACTTAGGAATTAAACATCACTTATCAACTGAATCAGATTGTGGCGTGATTTTGATCATAAACAACTTTCTTGGTTTGTTCTTTACCCGTTATCTAAGTTGCTCGAGATAAGTTTTTCGTGAGATCTAGTAGGTAAATTTGAAACTCTACGTATTAGATTTACTTTTAGTTAATTCGAATATATCCTCTTCTTCTTTCCTTGAATCTGAACTTTTCAATCTTTTAATTCCGTGGTGCACGTTATAAAGCCTTTATAGCTTTTCTATATTGCGCATCGTCAATACCCAATTCATCTAAAGAATTCATGCATTCCATCATTATGGTTGACTCTTTAGATCTATTCTCTTTAGTGGATGATTTTTCACTCAATTATTTCTCAATCATTCTTCCTTTTTGATTATTCACCAAGTATAAGCAAGACCTCTTCTACAATGTTAGAATATGTCCTCTTTGCCTTCTTATTCTTAGGAGATTTCTTTCTCTTAGGTGTAGAACTTATGTCTTGATCTTCTTTTTCTTTATAAGACCAATCTTCATCAACATCCTTTCCATGTTCCTTTTCTATACTATTAGATGGAGATTTAGTTGATAGATGTGCACGCACATCAGTTGCAATAGTATTTCAAAAAATATAACACAAGTCTGAAAATTCCTTACATCTTTTTTTCTTAAATCTGTAAGTCATTTTATGCACCTATAATGATAAAAAAGGAATATGAGAATAAATATTATATAATATGATATATTAATAAAACAAAGGCATATTTTACCTTAAATAGATTTTCCCAACATTCATTTATAGCATTAACTTCACTAGTAAAAGAGTTGTAGCTGATTTCTGCTTCTTTGAGTAAGTTTTTGAAATTCTTCAATCTAGCCCTTAATCCATTACACTTATTCTTCAATTGAATTTTAGGAAACTCCTTATTGAATTTTGTTTGAAGCCCTGCCTTAATATTATTCCAACCAGATTTGAAAAAAGTAGTAGTCGTTCAATTTCTATTCTTCACTTCGTCAACCATCAAGGAGATTAAATACATCTCTATGGTATCATTATATACCCCATCTTTTTCATTTATTTCCACACAATCATTAAAATCGTTCATGTTGTTCAAGCCTTTCATCACTAAATGTAATTACATATAAGTGACATCAATCACAACAATTTCTATAAAGTATTAAATGCTAAACATGGTTCAAAATATACACGAGACAAGCTCAACAATTTCTACAAAATTTTAAACACTGAACATGGTTTAAAATAAACATGAGAGAACGATAGTAAATGCTAAACTGCTTACATAGATGAGAAGGTGTCCGGTGACACAGACGACTAACGCTAACTCTCACTCTTTGCCCTGGACCTTAACTTGTGAGCATTGACTTTATAACTTGATGAGATGAAATCTAGTGTTCAGTTTTAGAATCTTGGTCTAGACAGTGACTATGTAAAGATACTATTTTTCTTTATGCAAAGAAAAAAAATGTTAATGTGCCCTATTAAGGTGGTCCCTGACTGTAAAGTTTTGTAAGTCTGACATAACACAAATTGAATAGTTGATAGAATATTTTGAAAACAGATAAAATGGGCAAAATGATGTCAAAACGTAAGCTCGGAATCGAAGAAACAAAGACACGTCTGGCATACACAAACAGCTAGAGACAAGTTAAGCACTTTGTCTGTGTGAATTCATGCAACCAGGATCAGCAACTAGAAAAATTGCGCTGGACAAACTTCCTGCAGATGGTGGAAAGAAGATAAATTGAACAGAGAAAATTAGTGAACTTGAAGACAACCATGTTGAGAATGGAAGATGCAATCAACAAATATCGGGTTCTCTCTTGAACGTGACTTGGTTAAGGTTAGAAATAGCCTTTCAACTTCATATTCTTCTTCCCTTAGGCATTGAGCCAGACAATGAAAGAGTCTTAGAAGGTCACTAGGGAAAAGAGGGTGGCAGAGCTCAAGTGGTCTTTTGGATCTAGAGGTCTTGCATTGAAAAGCTGGTGAAGGAATGTGATGGAGAAACGTAAGCTTCTTTGATGAAGTCATGAAAGATGGAAGTTGCAAAGAAGGAGAAACAACAGACATTGTTAGAGCAGCAAAGGGAAAGACTAAACAGAGAGGATATGGTGAAGAAGAGAAGAATACAGACATGGACTTTGAGGAGATGCTTCCGCCACGGAAACTTTGTGGGCCTTCTTTTAAATAAAGATAAAAACTAGTGTATTGATTTTATATTTAATTTGAATCAATTTAATTTAATTTAAATAAAAACTTTATATATTTTTTAAAATTTAATTTGAATATAAGTCAAATTTAAAAGTTACATTAAATCTTTATATTAGTAATATATAATTATTTTACGTGTTATTTATGTCATAGTATTCCGATATTATTTTTTAGAAGAAAGTATATGAAATTTTTTTAAAAAATTTAAAATCCCAAAATTTTTAATGATTTTTGAAAACTAAATATTTTTTAATTAGTTACTCACTGTACAACAATAATTTGAAAAATAATTATTAAGTATCTAAATAAAACGCTTAATTAAAAACCTATTTTTCCAAATTTTTATTAAAAAATAACAATAAATCACGTGTTATAAATAATACATGATCAATTAAACATTGATAATATGATGGTCTAATTTATTTCTTAAATATTATTTAAACTAATTAAATCCGACTCAAAACTAATAATTTATTGTAATTATTTTAAATTTCTCACTTTAAATTGAATTAATTTATTCCAACTGTATTGTTCATGTTAACACAGAATTTTTATGAAAAAAATTGAAATTTATAAGATTTTTTTAATAATTTTAAACAATTAAAATTTGTTAATTGGTTAATCACAAAACTAAACATCTTCCATGATTCTTGGAAAGGCAGCTCACAAATGAAGTGTAATGAATCTCACAAAAGTTTTGCAGATTCCGAACATTGCGATGCGATTAAGGAATTCCGAGAGTCCATTTGACGCCTTCTTTGTATGAAGTAGGTACAATATTTAATGTTCGAACCAGCTTCGATATGTCCATGGATATGTCTGCTGGTGATGACACTCCACGATCAACCTAAATTATCGAAACCACATTCATGATTATTGCAGAGAAACAGAATGCAGAAATGCTAAACATAGTGACAAATCGTGGCAGTACAAACATTCCCTGCATTTCAGGGTTGAACATCTAGTACAACCAGATGATGAATCATTAAGGAAGAAGGGAATGCATAAAAATGGTGAATCAGACATGCCCAAGAGTTTATGACTGGAAATTCTAGTATATGTACATACTACATACCGATGAAGCAGATACCGGCTTGATTAAAGATGGGCTGTATCCTCTAAAATCCACCACAGCCTCGGCCATTTGAACACGAGATACCCTATCAGGTCCACCAACATTTAAGAGCAACTGCATTTTCTTACCCTCTGTTACAATCACCATAAACATCGTAGTGAGTAATCGGATGTTTCAATACTGAATCATACCAGCTTTTTGAAAAATGAAGAAATTCCATACAATCCAAGATTATAAACTGAACTGTGTGATTTCTCTCATACATCAGACTTGGAAATCTAGAATTGGTTCATTTGGAAACAACAGTTACATCATAACTAAATGAGATGGTAAGAAGCTGATTATGTAAACAAGTGGATAGCTGTTTGGACAAGTGTGATATCCTTCAAAGAATTTCTCGTAAGTGAAGCAAAGAGAAAGCATTTGGACATGTAACAGGCTAACTATAGAGATCATTGAATCAATAGCAATATGGCCTGATTGAAGAGGCTGATACAGGGAACATATCGAAACAATACCCGCGACAGGAGATTCAATTAACCTAGACTCGGAAGCAAAAACTTCATTTTGACAGGCATTTGAACATGTAACAGGCTAACTATAGGGATCATTGGATCAATAGCAATAAATCCTCTTTGAAGAGGCTCATATTCAGATCTTCTCGAAATAATACCCGAGACAGGAGATTCAATTAACCTAGACTCGGAAGCAGCTTCGACAAGCATTTGGACATGTAACAGGCTAACTATAGGGATCATTGGATCAATAGCAATAAATCCTCTTTGAAGAGGCTCATATCCAAATCTTCTCGAAATAATACCGGGACAGGAGATTCAATCAACAACCTAGACTCAGAAGCGGAAATTTCACCTCAGCCCGTTAATAGGCTTAGTTAGGGCATTTATAACACGACCAAAAGACTGCAATCTATAGATTCATACAACAATTCCACACCTGAAAGCCATCTTTGTGTCAAAGACAATATGACAATCACAAGATCCTTGACATACACAGGGCAGCGGAACTCGTCATAGAAGAAATTCATTTCATCTCCTTTGGATAGAACACTGTCAATCCACTGTATAGATCACACGTCAAGCTCTAGGAATTGAATGTTGTAGAAACATTAAATGAATGTAAAGTATGCATCTTTAAAGAACCTGAATTGGAAGAGACTTTGGAACAGGCGATATAGTCTGTGGACCAAAGATGATACTGCTCCTCAAAATCGCAAAATTGGCGCATTTCTCTGATATAAGCTGCTCAGCAGCCAATTTAGATTTGCCATATACATTTACAGGAACAGTCTCGTCTTCTTCCTTGTAGAAGGACTTTACCCCTTCATAAACTGGAACAGAACAAAGTACCAACCAAACGATCAACCATCGATCGGTTAATCACAAGTAATGTGAGAGGCGAGTCTAACCTTGATCGGTTGATAAATGAATAAGAAGGGTGTTTCCGTCTCTGAAGCTTAACAACCAATCCACAAGCGAAGACGGTACGTTTACAGACATTGCAGCGTCGGGGTCGCTTTCACAGGCGCGTGGAACAGAAATGGCGGCACAGTTCACTACAACGTGAGGGTGGCCGAATTTCTGGGAAACTACGTCGAATCCATCCCCGGTTCGCAGATCAACTTGGAAGGCGACGGCGCGAGGAATCGCGTGGAGTAATGGGTGAAGAGGGACCGAATTGGAGTGGTGGGTGAAAGCGAGATCGTAAGGGATATCTTCGATCTCCGAAAATCCTTGCAACAGGTGCTGCCCCAAGTAGCCTGTTCCTCCTACCACCAAAACTTTTCTCCTGTTAAGAGCACCCGCCATTGGCGCGAGGTTTCAGGATGCTAAGGTCTGGGTCGGTACCCTGGGATGTAGGACGGTGTTCTTTGTCCCTTCTTTCACATGGCATTTCCAATTTTTATTTTCTAACGGTACAAAATATAATTACACGTTAATTTTCAAAATTAGATTCTAAATTATAGTTATTAACTTATTATGACTTACATTTTTTTAAAATAATTTGGTTTAATACTAATAATTATTTTTATATGTTATATAATTGTTACAGTATCCAAAAAATATGTTACATATGCTTGAAAATGAGTGGTCAGTGATTTTAATTTCATTTAAAGCTGTCCCGTACATCAATTTAGCAATAATTTTGAAAACTAAAACTATAAAATTGTAATTAAAATTTTAAGTTTAAATATCTAATTGTAAGAAAATCTTTAATACCATAAATACAAATTATTTAGCATTAATTTTGATAATTAGATCTTATAAATTATGAAATTAAGAATTTAAATTTATGGTTTAATTGTGGAGAGACATTCAACCTATCATATAGAGCTTGTCTAGTGTGGAGTACCTAGTTGATGTGATTTGTAGTTTATTGCGTCAATTCAAAGATTTACTCAGTGCGCATCCAAAGAATAGTAGCTACGATTTCCTCCGTTTTAAAAAAAAATCATTAGGAGAGATTATTTTCGGAATGAGCATCATTAATTAATTTACTTATAAAAGATTAAGTTTTAAAAATAGTGATAACAATTTATTTTATTATATAAACATAAAATATCATTAATTAATTTACTTATAAAAGAATAAATTTAAAAATAGTGATCACAATTTATTTTATTATATATAAAAGATAACATTATTGGTTATATTGAATTTATATTAATATAAATTAATATATGAATTTTTATTATATAAAAAGATAATATTATTGGTTATATTGAATTATTAATTTTCGTATTTAAGCCTATTTTTTTAATTTTCGTAACGCAAAATAATGGAGATGGAGACAAGAGGAGAGCCGTAGATATGAGAACATAGATGCCATCCAACGGCGTCAGAAGTGACACGATACAAATTACAAAGTCGAGTTTTAGGACCTCTTTCCGCAGCTATATATGCCCAAGCATCTTATAATTCAAGCCCTCTCGTACCAATTCTTCTTCGCGCCTCTCTTATTTCTCTCTGTGAATGCGACGATTTCTTGCAGAAAGTTAAATTTTGGTTGATTTTTCTTTGATTTGCATTGCTTCGATTTTGAATTTTCAAGTTGAATAGGGAAATAGCTACATCAAATTAGGAGGAAAAACTGCAAGAAAGTGATAAGACTCTGTTCTTGATTACCAGAATTTAGGTCTCTGATGATAGTCGTTGTTCCTCATTTCTTTTTGAAAATTTTGTTCTGCTTTGGATCTGTAGTGCGAGATGTGATGAGAAACTTTTGGTCCGTGTTTCTCATCTCTATGCCAAGTTTACTGGATCAAGGGAACAAGAAAAGTTAATCAGAAGCTTGAATCGGAAATTTCGGGTTCCGGAATATGTTTCTGGCCATTAGAGTGTAAACATTAACATCTTACCTTTGCAGGATCTGATACTGATGTGAAAAGCTGAGAGATGTTGCAGAGGCGAGCCTCCATCACAGAAGGTTTGGTGTTAGTTTGTGAACATGCTGGTCTTCTTCAGGAAACCTGAACTGAAATTGTTGGTAACTGTTATTGGAACTGAGGTTATCTCGAATCCCTGAGCTGAAATTGTTGGTAACTGTTATTGGAACTGAGGTTATCTTGAATCATCCTAAATTTAAACTCTCATGACTTTATCCAAGATAACAGATTTGAATGATCATAATATCATTCAAAATGAAGAAGGTTCATTACCTTATCTTCGAAATAATATCGCGAGGAGTGGATAATGATCTTTGCATATTGAGGTAAAATTCACTATATCTAAAACCTTTTATAAATAAGATCTGAAATATATTAATAATTCTCATTACTACTTAAAATGCATTTACGTCAAATTAAAACGTATACTATCTTGGTATAGGTATAAATAATTTTTAAAATTTTTATGTAATTAAAAATTTTTATTATATCAATTATTAATAAAAAATATTTAAACATTTTTTCAATAAAATCCTTCGTATATTCTTATTTTTCCATAAAATAAAAGATATCATTTTTCTATATTCTATATTTTTTCAAAAAAATTTAAAAAGTTTTTAAAAAATTTCTACATATAAATTAAACTTGAATTAAATTAATAAATTCCAATTAAATTAATAATTCAAGATACAACAGCAATAAAAATTTAAAGGTAAATATCGATTTTTCGGTTTGATTTTTAATTTTTTAATTTGATTTATTTTAATAATTCTTATTGTTTAAAACTCATCAGGCTAATTTTTATTAATTAATAAGTTTATATAAATTAAAATAAATCAATTAGTTTTTATTTAACAATATCTTTTTTCAATTAAACTCTTTGATAATAATAAATAATCTCTTTTAATTTTATTTAATTTTTATCGGATATTCTGATCCTGAATGAATCTTTTAAATCTTAAAATTCTTGTTTTATTGATTTAAATTTTTTGTCCGATTTTTAAACATCCGGTAAAATGGTATAATATACTAAAACTTATTTTTATACTATTTTCCAAAAAACAAAGCTTATTTTTACACCATTTTCTTTTTTATACAATTTTCCAAAAAAACTATTTTTTATACAATTTTCTGATTAATACGGTAGTAAGCACAAAAACACATATATAAGAGCACAATTTAAAGTGAAGGCAGAGATACCTATAGAAGTGGTTTCGTTTCCTAAGACGTCACTCTGTTCTTATTTCTTCTATCCTCTCCCGCGAAACTCGCATCAATGGCTTTTGCTTATCAACACTATGTCTGATTGATTCTTTTTCCTCCCTTGATTTCTTCTTCTTCTTTCTTTTAATACATTTTGGCTGATCATAATCTCTTGACCTCTGCACTGTAGTTTCAATGGGGGTTATGTGTTTTTACCAGAATCCGTTTTACTAAATTCCCTAATGATTATTCCTTAATCAAAGGCTTTCTTTCTTGCGTCTATGCTGATAACTGTTAAAGATCTGAACAATATTTTTTTTTGGTTTAATTTTAGTTATTTTATTGGTTAAAAGATCATGGGAGAAGATAAGGAGAGTAATTTTGATTCAGAGAAGGAAAGTTATGATGATCGTTCTAAAGATGTGATTCCATGTCCACCATCTGTTAAAAGGTTAGTTAAAGCTTCATGAGACTTCTTCTTCTTCATTTAATGCCGCTTTCACATTAAATCATATGTTCGTTGTTGCAGAAGAAAAACAGGTCCTACGAGACGATCGACGAAGGGAGGTTGGACAAAGGAAGAGGTAATAAGTAACCAGGAAGTGAATGAAGTTGGTTAACGGTTCTACGATGCAATTAACCTAACCTCCATTGTTTTGTTCTGTTTACTGATAGGATGAAGTTTTAGCTGCTGCTGTTAAACAGTTCAATGGAAAAAACTGGAAGAAGATAGGTATTCATAATCTTTCACATTCCTGACTTGATTATTCCAATCCTCATTGTTTCGGGGAATCTGTTTTGCAGCTGAATACGTCCCTGAAAGATCAGATGTCCAATGTCTACATCGGTGGCAGAAAGTTCTGAATCCTGAACTTGTCAAGGGAACCTGGAAAAAGGAGGTGCATAGTGATTGAAGTTGGTGTTTTCGGAAGTTGGTATTGTTTCTTCAGCACCATTGATATGTTTCTGCAGGAAGATGATCTAATATGTGAGCTTGTTGAGAAATTTGGGAATAAGAAATGGTCTGAAATAGCCAAGTATTTGCCTGGCCGCATAGGCAAGCAATGCCGTGAAAGGTATTATCCTATAACCTTTTATAGGATTGCATAGGCAAACACTTTTATTTAGAAACAAGTAATCGAGTTTAGAGTGATTGCTTAATTCAGGTGGCACAATCATTTAAATCCAGGCATAAAGAGAACTCCATGGATCAAACAGGAGGAAGTGGCTCTTATTATTGCTCATAGCATGTATGGGAATAAGTGGGCTGAGATTGCCAAGTTTCTGCCTGGAAGGTATCCGTGAAAACTCTACTTGAGAACTTCTTTACTTAGGATAGGGAATTCTACACTGAGTTTGGTCCCATTTCATATTCCCAGGACGGAAAACTCAATCAAAAACCATTGGAACTGCTCAGTTAGTAAGAAACTCGGAACTTATAGAGTTGAACTTTATGATCGTATTGTGAAAGCAGAAACCGGTAGACCAGAGTTGGAGAAACAAAGCTTTGATCAGAACAGGAACTTGGATACGCTTGATCTGAATCATGAAGGAGCTGGAACTCCAACTGGTAGGAGACAACAGCAAACTCGGGGTTACTTGAGGTACAGTTTTTTATATCTAAATAGGACTGAATAGATTTTCGGAAGAGCGTAAAGAAACACGTAGTTTTCTAAGATCCAATTTAATTCTTAAAATCGATTCGAATTAATTAAACCAATCAAATTTAAGAGTTGAATTTTATTGTTATATTAACAACATTTGATTGATTCATATATGATATTATCTTATACTTCTTTTAAAAATATAATATATAACTCTTAAAATATAATATATGTTTTGTAGTTATTTTTTAACAAAAGTATAAGATAATGAGTTTTTTTATAGGATTACAAATTACAAAGAAATTTTTTGACAATTTTAAATTGTTTAAATTGAAAAATGGATGTTCTTCAACAAGTTGAATTTATAAGAATGGTTTATTGTTGCAGCGGTCCAGAATCCATATTAAGAAGGGCAGCAAGAAGTTTCAAGAGCACACCATCAATTATACGAAGAAGAAGTAGTTGCAGAAACTCACTTAGCAAAAAATAGTGATGACTCCACCTGTACAAACCTTCAATCGCCATATCTATGTACTCTGAAACATTAATCTTTGGTTTTCATCACTGGAGAAGAACATGTTCTCTTTCTCCTCCAAAATCCCAGAAACTAGTGTCCTATGGAAGCCGTGTTTCTATCAGCAGAGAAGAACCTTTTCTCTTTCTCCTCCAAAATCCCAGAAACTAGTGTCCTGTGGAAGGAGCTGGCTTAGGATCAGTTAGGAGTAAGTCTACATACTATTAGATTAACTCTCTCAAACTTGACATTTCAGCTAAATTTTTATTGGGATGTTGTTGTATATCGTTCCTTATTGTTGATGGTGTTTTCTTTTCTATTGTTTCTTGTAGATTAATCTGCTACACAATTCTAGCACGCTATTGAACATCAAGGTCAGTCGCAATATTAATGTATTGATGATTTATTTTCAATTTTAGGCTATATCATTGAATTTTATGTTCTAACTTCATGTCACTTAGTCTTTCTTATAATAAGAAAAGTCAAATTGTATAAAGAGAAAAGGAAAAGCAGAAATGTCCCCGTTGAATAAAGAGGGATTTTTGCACTCAGATTTCTTTAGTTCATTAATTTTCTTTTACATTATGGACTTTCCCTAAAGAAAAGAAAAAAATAAAGTTGACTAATTAAATATTACCAATTTAACATCTAACTCAACTTTTAAATTCGACCTAAATAAATTAAATTTGATTTAAAGTAATAATTTAATATAATTATAATAAATTATTAATTTGAGTGATATTAGTATGATTCAAGTTTAAAAGATAATTTAAATCCTCATATAAATAGTATTAATTAGTTCAAGTTTGATATTCGTACTATGTTTATTTTATTGTTATTTTTTAATTGAAATCTACAAAAAAAAAGGGAAGAACAATAATATGACTTGGTAAACAAATATCATCGGTCCACAATAAACGTACGTAAGAGCTTAGGTGTTGGATAATTTATAAAATAAATGTAGTAATATTTATATATTACGGACTTTGATAATTAATATAATACCAACGCCTACTTTTAAGATTCTATAGTGTTACCTAGATAAAGTTTAAACTTGGATGTCATGAATTATTTTTAATACAATAAAATTAATTAATTAATTAATAGTTAAGATTTGTAAGCAAATTTAAATAAATATTTAAAATTATAAAATCAATTCTTAATGTTAATATTTGTTTATAAAATAACTTTCATCTATGCAAAAATTAATAGTTAATTCCTTAAAATAACTTTCATGTATGCAAGTAAGTTCCCATTTACTTGTGTTAATCATTAAATTATATCAACAAAAATGTTTTATAAATAAAATTTAACATTAAGATTTAATGTATAAATGAAGTATTTGTTTATTTATTTTCGGAATTTATAATAGGGATGACAATAAGCCAAGATGAGATAAAGCCTCGACTTCGGCTATTGAGGTGTGAGCCTGGCCCGAGGTTTGATTGGGCCCTTGGTAGCGGGCTTGAGCTATATTGGGCTAGATGTAACTCAACTTGACTTTAATTTTTTAATTTAAAAACATCAAAAAGACGTTATTTTATATATAAAAGTTGAGTCAAGTCTAAGACCCTTTTTTAAGACAACCGAACCTGAGGCTGATTTTACATAAAACACTACGTTTGGTTGCTGTCCCAAATAGTTGGAGATGGAACGGAACAAAAAATGGGAACAGTGTGGTGTTTGGTTATGGTGGACAGAATAGAGAAAACTGTCTCCGTCTCCAGGACAGATGTGTTTAGTTGCAGGGGACAGAACGGATAAATAGTACAAATGACGAATATGCCATTAGTCCTTAATATGATTAGTAATATATAATTCATTGGTACTTTTATTAATAATAATAATAACAATTTCAAATTAATCACGAATAACAATAATAATAATTGTTATTATTATTATTATTTTTGAAACGTAATTGTTATTATTATTTTAATAACAAGGAAAATAATAACGAAACATAAATAAGTGCAAACAATGTATAATAAGAATAGTAATTTTAATAATAATTAAGACAAAATATGTACTAATAATAATAATAATAATAATAATGAGACATAATAATAATTTTTATTAGCATAATAATAATAATAAAGACAAAATGGATGCGATACCAATACTAATAACAAAAAACAAAATGTGTAATAACAATAATAATTTAATTAATAGTAACAATAGTTAATACAAATTTATTGTTATTAATAATCATAATAAAAATAAAAATTTGGCGTCTTCATATCTGGTGATCTATCTTCCCTCTTATGTTGTTTGTCTTCATCTCTTCTTTTCCTTGTTCTTTACACGTATATCTTCAGGTTCATTACTGTGTTCTCCACTCCAAAGATCAAGAGATTGACTGAGACTAGGGAGTTGATTGATTCAGCAATTTAACCATTAAAGGAA
>JAOTAX010000004.1:2114816-2127604 GCA_025629825.1 Erythroxylum guanchezii | reverse complement strand
CTACTGCTAACTAGAATTCCTAACTAAGCAAGGATTTAGAATCCTTAATAAACTCCTACGAATGCATCCATAACAGATTAGTACTTTTTTGCATAATCTAGCAGCAAAATAGAAACAAACTCACCTGAAAATATACATCAGCTTTGCCAGCACTAACCTTTGCTTGGTGAAGGCTACAGTTTGCTATGATGGATAGAAACCTATGTCACTTTTTCAATTGGAGTTTTGGCGAAGGAAGAAAAGGAATTGATGAGAGAGAGTTGTAGGAGTTGAGGAAAAACCCCAAATACCAATCGTGAAAGCATGAGTTTAATGGACCAAAAAAAAATTGAAGAAGAAAGAAACGAAGAAAATTACGGGGATAATTCATGGTTTCGGATGTTTGCTGCAGATTGTTTATGGGTCTCACGTAATGGGTGAGAGAAAAGCTTAAGAAAACAATCTGTTATTAGTAGAGAGTGAACTTGGAGACAATCGATGGCAAAACTGGCGCGAAAAATGTCGGAATCACTCCCATTCTTCTAGATTACGAAAGGAATGGTGTATTCCTTAAAACTAAGGAATGAAAATGATACCTCTGCAATCATATGTTCATACCAACCATTAGTTTTACTTCCATACTCATATCTTTTTTTTTATACCCTCCAAACAAGCACTCCCTCAATGTTACATTTTGCAACGTGATGTGTTCAGACGTTTGTAAAAAGTGTACGTAGATGGCAGAAAGTAAACAGAAGACAATAGAGAGACTTGTGTTCCTAATAAAAATAGGTACTCCAACCCTGTTTATTGGCTCTTCTCTGTATATATTAATATACAAAAGAATAAAAAGAATTCTGTTACATTTATGAAACAAATTGGTTATTTATCCATTAAAAATTTGTTGACGTGGCAAGGAAGTTTTATCCGACACTCCCAAGCTGGAGAATGTTGGCTGAAAGAAGTGAAACAATAACCACAACAATATGACATCCATCTCATGCAAATTTACGTAAGATACATGCACGTATATGGCAGTGAAAATTTAACCAAAAATATAAATACTTCCAGCCATTACCTACCAAAGTCTAAATGTCTCAGACAGTGAAAATTTAACCAAAATATAAATACTTCCAGCCTTTACCTACCAAAGTCTAAATGTCTCAGATTTTTTGAATCTTCTATCCTCAAGCTCTTCACATAAGCGATGGTGTAAAACAACGTGAATAAAGGATAGAGATCCAAATAACGTTTATATCCATTTTTCATATCTACTTGGTCTCCGCCCATCACAGGGAAAGAATGTCGGGCATATGGGCGACAAAATGTGCGTGTGCTAGGTGTTAAAGTATTAAATGGACCATAAAATCATACGTGAACAATAGGAAGGTTAGGTAAAAATCTTACATTTTCTCAGTTGTTCTATTTAACCCAACACCATACATAACAAGAAATCAAATATATAAATAATGACAACAGGTCTTCTTATAGTGAGTATTATCTTTCATGTATTACAAATATAAAATTTATCATTATTAGCCTTTAAAATGAATGAATAAATCATATGTTTATTCTAGGTCCAAATTAAATGACATTTCTCCAAACTAATCAAAATATGTGTGCACAAAATTTATGAGAAAATATCAAACTAAAAAAGAGTTCCATTTAAATGTACAACAAAATAACATTATGAAACCAAGTCCCATTTGCACTACTTGATCTTTAAATAGCTTAGGTGGCATGCCTTTAGTCAAAGGATCTGCAATCATCAAATCAGTGCTAATGTGCTTTATGACAACTTTTCTTTCCTTAACACGTTCTCTTATAGCTAAACACTTGATGTCGATATGCTAACTTCGACTTCCACTCTTATTATTTTTAGCCATAAAGACCGCAGCGGAATTGTCGCAATACAATCTTAATGGCTTAGAAATTGAATCAACAATTCTAAGCTCAGATATGAAACTCTTCAACTATACATCATGCGAGGTGACCTCAAAATATGATACGAACTCAGCCTCCATAATGGAAGTAGCAATCAGGGTCTGCTTGACATTTTTCCAAGATATAGCTCCACCAGCTAGCATAAATATAAAACCAAATGTTGACTTCCTTGAATCAACGCTGCTAGCAAAGTCTGAATCGGAGTATCCAATTACTTCCAAATTCTTAGTTCGTCTGTACAAAAGCATGTAGTCCTTTGTGCCTTGAAGATATCTTAGCTTTCCAATGATCAATATCTAGATTACTCTAATATCTTACTAATATTCCAACAGCATATGCAATGTCAGGTCGGGCGTAAACCTGAGCATACATAAGGCTTCCAACAGCTGAAGCATATGGAATGTTCTTCATGTGTTCTCGCTCAAAGTCATTCTTCGGGCATTGATTCAAACTGAATCTATCACCCTTAACTGTGGGTGCTACACTTGGTGCACAATCTTTCATTCGAAATCTCTCTAAAACTTTGTTGATATAGGTCTCTTGAAACAAACCTAAAATGCATCGAGATCTTTCTATATGGATCTTGATGCCAAAGACATAAGATACCTCGCTCATATCTTTCATATCAAAATTCTTTGAGAGAAATTGTTTCATCTCATATAGCAAATCCTTATCATTAGTCGCAAGCAAAATGTTATCCACATACAACACAAAAAAACAAATCTTACTCCCATTGGCCTTCTGGTATAAACACTAGTCCATTATATTCTTTTCAAAACTAAATGAAGTAATAATCTCATGGAATTTTGAATACCACTGTCGAGAGGTTTGTTTTAACCCATATATGGATTTATTAAGCTTGCAGACTAAATGCTCACCATCACTAAAAGAAAATCTTTCAGGTTGTTTCATGTAAACCTCTTCCAATAGTACACCATTAAGGAATGTCGTTTTCACATCCATTTGATGTAATTCAAGATCAAAATGAGCTACTAATGTCATGATTATACGAAGAAAATCTTTCTTAAATACAGGAGAAAATGTCTTCGTGTAGTCAATTCCTTCCTTCTAAGTGAATCCTTTGACAACAAGCCTTGCTTTATGTCTCTCAATGTTGCCTCATGAGTCTTTCTTTGTCTTAAATACCCATCTACCTCGAACGGCAACATCAAATTACGAGGAAAAACTGCAACAAAGTGATAAGACTGTTCTTGATTACCACTATTTAGGTCTCTGATGATAGTCGTTGTTCCTTATTTCTTTTTGAAAATTTTGTTCTGCTTTGGATCTGTAGTGCGAGATGTGATGAGAAACTTTTGGTCCGTGTTTCTGATCTCTATGCCAAGTTTGCTGGATCAAGGGAACAAGAAAAGTTAACCAGAAGCTTGAATCGGAAATTTCGGGTTCCGGAATATGTTTCTGGCCATTAGAGTGTAAACATTAACATCTTACCTTTGCAGGATCTGATACTGAAATGAAAAGCTGAGAGATGTTGCAGAGGCGAGCCTCCATCGCAGAAGGTTTGGTGTTAGTTTGTGAACATGCTGGTCTTCTTCAGGAAACCCGAACTGAAATTGTTGGTAACTGTTATTGGCACTGAGGTTATCTCGAATCATCCTAAATTTAAATCTCTGATGACTTTATCCAAGATAACAGATTTGAATGATCATAATATCATTCAAAATGAAGAAGGTTCATTACTTTATCTTAGAAATAATATCGCGAGGAGTGGATAATGATCTTTGCATATTGAGGTAATATCTAAAACCTTTTATAAATAACATCAAGTAAAAAATTTAATTTATGTGATTGAATTGAATCCTCTTAAATATATTAATAATTCTCATTACTACTTAAAATGCATTTAAGTCAAATTAAAACGTATAATATCTTGGTATAGCTATAAATAATTCTTTAAATTTTTGTGTAATTAAAATTTTTATTATATCAATTATTAATAAAAATATTTAAACATTTTTTCAATAAAATCCTTCGTATATTCTTATTTTTCCATAAAATAAAAGATAGCAATTTTCTATATTCTATATTTTTTCAAAATTTTTTAAGCCAGTGTTTTAGAATTAACCACTTTTAAACAATACATGTTTAATAGTAACCAGAATGACTTTAAAGTCATTTTAATTTTTATTTATTATAATCAAAAAGTACATCATTATTTATTTCTTTTTATTCTAAAAGACAAATAATTTTTGTTTGTGTTTTTAATTCTTTTTATTTTGATGATGACAAAAATAAACAAATATTTTTATTCTTACTCTTATTAAGAACAAAATGAATAATAATCAGAAATTTAATCATATTATTTAATATAATTAATAAATAAATAATTTAATAATAATAAGAATAATAGTAAGTAGAAAATTTATAATTAGAAAAATTTTAAACAATTAAATTAATAAGAATAATTAAAGAACATAATTATTATTATTAATAATATAATGGTGAATAATAATAAGGAATATAAAATGAGCATAACTTATAATAATTCCTGAAATAATTTCTAAAATAACAAATTATAATTACCATAATTTAAAACAATTAAAATAATTAGAATAATTAAAGAAACATAACGTTATAATAATAATAATAATAATAATAATAATAATAATAATAATAACAACGAATATAAAACTAGAAAAAGTAATAATAATTCTTAAAATAATTTATAAATTAAAACTGATTATAAGGAATTAGCAAAAATAAGTATATAATTTTTTCCTTAATATTATCAAGAAAAAAACTAATAATAATGAGGAATTTAATCATATTATTTAATATAATCAATAACTAAATAATTAAATAATAGTAAGTAGAAACTGATAATTATCAAAATTATAAACAATTAAATTAATAAGAATAATTAAAGAAACATAATAATAATTATTAATAATATAATGGTGAATAATAATAAGGAATATAAAATTAGTACAGCTTATAATAATTGCTGAAATAATTTCTAAAATAACAAATTATAAGAAAATTATAATTATCATAATTGAAAAAAATTAAAATAATAAGAATAATTAAAGAAACACAACTTTATTATAAATTATTATAATATAATTTATAATAGTAATAACGAATATAAATTTATAAATACTAATAATAATTCTTAAAATAATTTAAAAATTAAAAACTGATTATAAAGAATTAGCAAAAATAAACATATAATTTTTTCCTTATTATTATGAAGAACAAAATTAATAGTAATGAGGAATTTAATCCTATTATTTAATAAGACCAATAACTAAATAATGTAATAATAATAAGAATAATAGTAAGTAGAGAATTGATAATTATCAAAATTTTAAACAATTAAATAAATAAGAATAATTAAAGAACCATAATAATTTTTAATAATAATGTAATGGCGAAATTAAGCTGAATAAGTTGATTGAAATGGAGTAGAAAGGCAAGAAAATAAAAATTTTGAAGTATTTGATTTTAGAGAATGAAGATTGAAAATTTTTGGTAATGAATAGGAACAGTGTTGAATTTTCAAGCTGAAACTTTCATGAATTTTTATGTGTTTATTTAGGTAGATTTTGACAAAATTGTCTTCATGAAAGTTGTAGATATTTCTTTTAGCTTTCCATTGATATAAAGTACGAAAATTTTGGACTTTGGAGTTGAGATATATGACATTTAAAAGTCTGTGATATTACATGGGATGGACATTCGGGACAGCTGCATTGATTTAAAATTTTGACCCTTATAGGGGCAAAAATTGTTTTTGGTGTCTTAATAAAAGTTGTAGGTCTAGAAGTCTTCCTTAAAATGATTTTTGAATTATCTTAATCTGATATTTGTAGCAAAAATTATGCCTATTTTACTAAACAGGTCTGGAGAAGATAAAACGGAGGAAGAGAGTAAAAATTGCGATAATTGTTGTTGGGATTACATGAGGATTTGCATGTATCTGCATATGTTTATCACTCTCCTTCATGGAACGAGAAGCTAGTAATGGTCATGCCAATGCACGCTCGGTTCATAACCCTTCAAGTGTTGTGCAGGGTTGGGTTTGTGGATAGAGTTATTGGTACCGTGGACGTACCGACTTCTGATTTCTTAGGAAAATACTGTTCGGCGCCAGAGAGTTACGAACACATATTGAGTTATCGACTGAAGAACGAGAAAGGTGAGAAAATTGGTATTGTTAATCTTTCCATAAAGGTCTTCGAACAAGGGGGTCCGGCTCCAATTACGAGAAATAATAAATCGAACCCGTGTGCTTCATCATCGAAGCCAACGATGGGAGTGCCCGTCGGCGCCGGTCACCATTACAGCGGAGTGGTAATGGGGATTCCTGTCTACTGCGGTGCACATGGTTGAACTCCATCTCTCTCTATCTCTCTATCTTTTTTTGGATTAAACCACCCGTTATCCGCGACAGATGGGACCGTCTCACTCTCTTTGACACACTCTTGTCACACTTAGAGTTACATTTTGCCACGTGATGTGTTCAGACGTTTGTAAAAAGTGTACGTAGATGGCAAAAAGTAAACATAAGACAATAGAAAGACTTCCTTTTTCCTTGTGATTCAGCAGCACACAAACCACTCCTGCTTCGACAACTTCAGCCCATGTTGTTGGTTCTGTCGCATCTTCTAGTAATATTGACGGAAATCAACAAAACAAAGGAAAAAGGAAGAAGTGGGATAGTGAAGCGTTAGAAAGCCTTGCAGCATCATTTGCTCATGCCGTTGACAATAGTAAAGAGAATGTTAGGGTAATTGCGGATGCCGTTGTAAGAATGCAAGGAGCTAAGCTAGGTGAAGAGCTTGACAATTTGGGTTTCTCCATTAACGAAGTTGTCAGGACTGTAGTGATATTCGCTCAGAATGCTTAATATGGGAATCTTTTTTGGGGTTTAACTTCAACACAAAAACAGGTTTATGTTAGGAGTCTTTTAGATAATGACTTCTGACTTGATGTATAATTTCATAATTTGCATGGTGATGAAACAGGGATTGTGATGTTGAATGATGTATGTTTGTAAAATTGTCTATTAATTATGAATGGTTGGTTTACTAACTTCTTAATGTTTTTTATTTTTGTACGTGTATGAATGATGATAATATGATTCATTTTCAAGTACTTAAATATGGGCAGATACAACTTCTATATTGTCTTTGTTAGACGTCAAGTAGGTATTTTTATAAATTGGGATGATGTCAAATTGACAACTGAGGGGTTTCCTAATGCTAGATTCAAAGGGTATTGGACATTGGATGAAACACAGAGTGTTTATGCCATGGACCCATATAGGCCGACTCGTCGCAATGAAGACATTGTTCCTACCGCTAATGAACCATCATCTATGCCGAATCAATTTGTGCTTCCAACAAATGAACAAGTTAATGAAGTTGCAACTTTGCAGACAAAAATAGCATGGAGTCAAGCATTTTTACTCGTAGCCATTGGAGTCATTTTGAGAATTATTGTTAAAGACATTATTAATAAATGGAAAAATCGGATTTCTAATGTTGATGCATTTGCTTAACACATCAGTTTTTTGACAATTCCATACCTATTGAGAGGAGAGCAGAAGGGAGAGGAGCCCCTCGCCCTCGGAGGGGGCGGCTGTTCGCACGTATGCATGCGTGCGTGCGAGGATGCGCGTGCAAGAATAATAATCGAACTGGAGGAGCGAAGCGGACTCGACCGGACGGGAGAGGAGCGAAGCGGACTCGACCGGACGGGAGAGGAGCGAAAAGCCAGGATTGCTTGGTAAATATTGAACCAATTATGTAATTAATTCCATAAATGCTTAGATGTTTTTTTCAATGTATATTGAACCTATTATGTAATTAATTCTATGAATGTTTAGATGTTTTATTTGAATAGTTGTTGAACCTATTATGTAATTAATTTTATGAATGCTTAGATGTTTTATTTGAATGTATGTTGAACCCATTATTACTAATTTTGTATTATTATTATTAATATTAATATTAGAATTATTGTTATTACTATTACTATTATCAATATTATTATAATTAATTTCTTATTATCATTATTCTTATTATTAATTTTGTATTTATTATTATGATTATGATTATTATTATTATTAATTTTGTATTATTATTATTATTATTATTATTATTATTATTATTATTATTATTATTATTATTATTATTATTATTATTATTATTATCATACACTTTGTATTTTTTATTATTATTATAAATTTATTATTATTATTAGTAGTAGTAGTAGTAGTAGATGTATTATTATTATTAAGCATCATTTTGTATTTATTATTATTATTGTTATTGTTATTATTATTATTATATGTATTATTATTATTATTATTATAAATTTTGTATTTATTATTATTATACATTTTGAACTTATTTATTATTGTTATTAATTTTGTTGTTGTTGTTGTTGTTATTATTATTATCATTATTATTATTCGATATTAATTTTAAATTGTTATTATTATTATTTATTAACTTTTTAACTAATGCAAATCATTCGTAATAAAATTATCAATGACTTATATATTTCTAATCATATTAAGGATCAGGGGCATTTTTGTCATTGGCACAATTTTTTGCTCTGTCCATTGTAACCAAGCACATTTCTGTCCTCGAGACGGAGACAATTTTTTCTGTTCTGTCCACCACAACTAAACACCTCACTGTCTCCAATTTTTGTTCCGTTCCGTCTCTAAATTTTTGTTCCGCTCTATCTCCGCATACAGAAGACAACAACTATACGCAACGTTAGTCTTTCTTATTATAAGAAAAATCAAATTGTGCAATGAGAAAAGGAAAAGCAGAAATGTCCCCGATGAATAAAGAGGGATTTTTGCATTCAGATTTCTTTAGTTCATTGATTTTCTTTTACAAAATGGACTTTTCCTAAAGAAAAGAACAATCTAATTTGAAATAGTCTAAAAGGGATAGGCCTTAAAGAAATTTTCTAATTTGAAATAGTCTAAAAGGGGTAGACCTAAAAGAAATTTTCCAAAAATTTCCTTTTCTTAGACTTGATAAAAAAATAAAGTTGACTAATTAAATGCTATCAATTTAATATGTAACTCAACTTTTAAATTTGACCTAAACAAATTAAATTTAATGTAAATTAGTAATTTAATATAATTATAACAAATTATTAGTTTGAGTGATATTTAATTAGTACGGTTCAAGTTTAAAGGATGATTTAAATCCTCATATAAATAGTATTAATCAAGGTTTTAAAAACGGACCGGAACTTTCGGTCCTATCTGAAAAAGTTTGAAATGTCTAGTAGTTCGGTTCAATTTTACCTAATAACTTCTATGTATAAAAACTAGTCAGTTCAAACTTTTTTGGTCGGACCTAACGGTCCGATCCGATTTTTCTGGTTGGACCGGTCTGATTTGAGTTTTTCTAAATAATTAAAATCAATTTTATTGATAATTTCTAAATATTAAATAAATAATTATTTTTAATTAAAAATGTAACTACTTAATATTAACTTTTTATAATTAAAATAAGTTTAATTCATTTTGATTTACTTATAATTAACCGATGCAATAAGTTGACAAAAGAAAATTATTTTTTTCATTTGATATAATTTTGTTAATTTATATAATAAAATAAGTTTTTTTCTTTTATTTGGTGTATATTCGAATCAATTAATGAGTTCTGGCATTAACAAAGGGACTGTGCAATTACAGGTCGCGATGCACTTCAGCACTTAAATAAGGGAATTTAATGAGATACTGACGTGCGGACATGCTTGAGGCTCCCAAATGTCTCGACAAAGTTGGCAATTTACCAACATGATGAAATGGCTTCGTTTGTGTGACAACTAATCAGCTATTGTTTTAGCTGATTGTCACGAGCTGTTTGACTTTTTAAACAGCCAGGAAAGATACTTGGTGGGTGACGTTTCTAGCAGCTTATTTAACATAAACAACTATTGATGAAAACGCTTCTACATCAATCAGCTAACATTTTAAGTATTAAAAATCAAATATACTCTTTGTGCAATAATAGGTTAGAAATATTTGTATTTTAATTTTTTTTCTATTTTTATTATTGTCAAATTTTTAATTTTTGTAAAATTAAATATTTAATCGCGATCTTATAAATTTTTTTAAGTCATATCTTTATAAGTCATTTTTTATTTAATAAATAATAAAATTCATACATACTATATGAAAAATACTACTGTAATGTAGCATCATCATCATCATCATCATCATTATTATATGTTTTATGTTTTTTATTAGAGTTTTAAACTTAATTTTTGTAGAATTAAATATCTAAAATATAAATTCTTATAAGAATATTCAACGAAATAATAAGATATATAATATTCATATCCTTATAATTTTTTTAAAGTCATGTCCTCATAAGTCATTTTACACATAAACAGCTATTACTAAATAATTCATTTTACCAAACATCAAATGTCAAACAGCTAATACAATCTACTGATCAAATCAGCTGATAGAAACAACTATTAACTAACAACTGATAAAGATTTATCAGTTAACAGCTAATGCAATTAGCTGATTGCTAAACAAGACCATTTTCTTTTTCCACTTGTTGCTAAGGCCTTCAAAGTTCAAACCTCTGGTGGTAAACTCATACTTTTCTTCTACAACTTTCAACGGTTATATAAGTGGCCGGCTGTGCGAGAAAATTTTATATTCTTTGAACGTTTATTTATTAATATACAACGAACTCGGTACACTTTTAACTTTGAATGTTTGTTTCTGGAAAGTATATTATGTAGCCCAACGTACATCTTTTCTAAATAAAGTTATTATCGAAAATTCATCACTTTTGACGATAATAAGATACAATCTCTTTCAAAAATATAGTTTTATTTTTTATTATTATTTTAATATTTATATTAGACTCATATTTATTTATTATTAATTCATTATATAATAATATACATAGGTGTATTTTTATTTCAATAAAATATTTTATTTTTACTTATTCTTCTAAGTTTTACTTCTTATTTATTATCTACCGGTTTTATAACGGTCCATTACTGATTGAACCTCTAAACCTTAAACATTTCCTTCGACCGGTTCAATGTCTGGTCTGATTTTTTAAATATTGGTATTAATTAGTCTAAGTCTGATGTTTGTACTATATGCATTTTATCATTATTTTTTTAACCAAAATTAAAAAAGGGAAGAATAATAGTACGACTTGGTAAACAAATATCATCGGTCCACAATAATCGTACGCAAGAGCTTAGGTGTTGGATAAATTTATGAAATAAATGTAGTAATATTTATATAGTACGGACTTTGATATATTTTTTTTTGAAGGGAAAAAAATATTTTTAAAGATTCTATATAATACCAAGGCCTACTTTTAAGATTCTATAGTGTTACCTTGGATGTCATGTATTATTTTTAATACAATAAAATTAATTAATTAATTAATTGTTATGATTTGTAAGCAATTTTAAATAAATATTTAAAATTATAAAATTAATTCTTAATGTTAATATTTGTTTATAAAATAACTTTAATCTATGCAAAAATTAACAGTTAATTCCTTAAAATTTTTCTACGTAATAAATAAGTTCTAAGTTCCCATTCACTTGTATTAATCATTAAATTATATTAATAAAAACATTTTATAAATAAAATTTAACATTAAGATTTAATGTATAAATGAAGTATTTATTTAATTGTTTTTGCAGAATTCATAACAGGATGATAATAAGCTAGGGTGAGCTCAGGCCTCGACTTTGGCTGCTGGGGTGTGGGCCTAGCCCGAGATTCAATTGGGCTCTCGGTAGTGGACTTGAGCCATACTGGGCTAGATGTAACTTGACTCGACTTTAATTTTTTAATTTAAAAACGTCAAAACGACATCGTTTTATAGATAAGAGTTGGGTCAAGCATAAGACCCTTTTTTAGGACAACTGAACCCGAGGCCCATTTTATATATAAGAGTTGAGATAGACCTAACCCAAGACTCTTTTTTAGGACAACCAAACCCGAAGCTTGGTTAACTCGAATCTGACTCGTTGATTTTAGATCGGAACGAGGCAAGCCCGACCTAATTGCAAACTCTAAATTCGTATCTAAAGTTATGGGACAAAGATGTGTTATCTACATCACTATGACTGTCATCTGTCCGAGAGAAAGATGGATTCAAAGTTGAAATCTGGCATCGTATAATGGGTAGAGATGTATTGTCAAAGTTCAGCATCAAGGAGCTGAATCTGAGCTACAATTAAATTGCAAGACAAAACTACTTGCTGTCTGAATCTACGCGGCCAATTCTACTTTAAAATTTTATCAAACAAAAACCAGCATTTTAGAACAGTTTAGTTCCTGTGGTGTATAAGCCGACATTCCCAGATCCTTTAATCTCATTAATCTGTTCCAACCATTTTCTGTTGCTTTTCATCACATATGTATTGAAAACTCAAACAAATATGTGGATAAAAGTCAATAACACATTCTTGGAATAAGTTAAACGGCATGTGTGATCCCGTGAGTACACATTGGATGTAAATTTATGACGCTTCGTGTTCATGTCAGCATCTTCGCTGAAATGGTAAAAGTCTATCCACTTGACACGATACAACGAAAAAGTATGTCTGGTGCGCGTTTGAATCTTGGTAATTAATTAACAAAATATAATTAATTAAAATATAATTTATTTATTTATTAAAATATTATAATTAATTAATTAATTAAAATATAATTAATTAAAATTAATTACAATATTTTAATTAATCAATATATATTGGAATTGATTATTCAATATATATTGGAATTGATTAATTACAATATAAGTAATTAAAATATGGTTAATTAATTAATTAAAATATAATAAATTTTTATTTTTAAATATTTTTACAAATTA
>JAOTAX010000004.1:2078717-2103577 GCA_025629825.1 Erythroxylum guanchezii | reverse complement strand
CAATTAATTAAAATATAATTCATACATTAATTAAAATTTTGTAATTAATTAATTACAATATATTTATTTATTAATTAATTACATTATAAATAATTATAAATAAATAAATAATTAGTTAAATATATAATTCATTAAAATATAATTCATTAATTAATTAAAATATTGTAATTAATTAATTACAATATTTTTTACTAATTAACAACTATCAATAATAATAATAATCATTCGTTCCTCTTAACTAAATATCATAATTATAATAATAATATCTATTCTTATTTTTCACTATATTTATTCTTATTCTTATTATCATTCTCCCCGTACTGAGTAAAAGACATGAACATGTTAGGATAACAAACGAAGACCTACACCCACGACGCATTCAATTTGTCTCCTCTCCTTTTTTTTGGTAAGAAAAGGTGAGCAAAGCTCAAAAAAGCAAAAAGCTACCTAACATAAGAGACTCCTATTAAATCATGATCAATCCTGATCAATTCTTCTACCAACACTAGGGGGAACTTGCCCCAAAGCAAGAAAGCCAGGAGGAAAATCAAAAGCAAGATGGGAAAGGGAGTCAGCAGCAAAGTTCTCTTCTCTGTAAATGTGAGTGAGTTTCACATTATTGAAGCTCTTCAATAAGGCTAGAATTCTGTCAACAAGAGATAAACAACTTGAATTTGCTTGAACACCACCGGTCAACATCTTGACAGCAAACTCATTATCACATTCTTCAAGCACATCCAAACAAGCAAGATTATAAGTGAGGTGAATACCATAATAAAGAGCCCACAACTCAGCACGAAGAATAGAACAACGACCCGTCTTGAAAACAAACTCATGTTTCCAGCGACCATTATGATCACGAATCAAACCTCCACCTGCAGCAATCCCCGTGGAGGCAGCTAAAGAAGCATCAGTGTTAAGCTTCATAAAAGTGGAATGTGGACATTTCCAAAAAACTAACCTTCAAACCGAAGGACTATTATTTTCCGAAGGCAACTTGTTGAAGGTATCCTGAATCAATTTAGCTTCAGAAATAGTACTCTACAAGGTATTAAAGATGGAAGGTCACCAAAATTAAACAATATGTCATTCCTTTGTTTCCAAAGATTCCAGCAACCTAAGCCGAAAATAGTAGGACAACTAAGATGATCATGAGAGAGATGGGAGCTTTTCATATTCAATAACAACTAATCTTCCAGATTAACATTCCAGAAGGAGCTCAAATTATTAAAATCAATAAAAAGATGCTAGAACTGAACAGCAACGTGACAATCACAGAGAATGTGTAGAAGGGTTTCAGGCTCGTCGTTGCAAATATCACAACTCCCAGAGTCACTTAAGTGTCTTCGGTTTCTTTCATCGTTAGTTAAGACGCCATTCTTGAGGGCTAGCCAAAAAAACATTATGATTTTTTGAGGGCCTTTCCACTTTCAAATCAGGCTCCAAGGAAAGTTATGAGAGGGAATATAATTTCCCGAAAGGAAATCATACGCAGATCTCAAAATAAAAACTCTTAAAGAAGACAGACCCCATAAAAAGGAATCATTACCACAAGCATCGAAGGGCACAAGTGTAGCAGCAATATAAGAGCAAATTGAAGGAGGGAGTAATTGAGAAAAATACTCCCATCTCCAATCTCCACCAGCAGCAACAAAGAAAGAGACAGTATTATCAAGCATATTATCCGGAATAGGCTCACTATCTACATGCAGCAAAGGCTTTGAGACACCCGGCAACCATCTATGTTTCCAAATTTTCACCGTGCTCCCATCACTTAAGACCCAGAAGGCGTTAGAAATCACAGCATCCCAATTCGCAGTCACCAAACGCCATAGAGGAGTATAAGAAGCAGCAGCAATAGTATTAATTGGGACATCATTGTTGAGTTTGTATTTGGAACGACACACTTTGGTCCATAGACTATTAGAATCTGTCAAGATATGTCATCCAACTTTCATAGCATATGTTATGTTAACTAAACGAAGATTCCTCAAACCCAACCCTCCAGCTCCTTTAGAATGCTGCACTTTATCCCAAGCAACTAGAGACAAGCTCCTTTTGTCATCTTCCTTTGTCCATATGAAATTCCTGCTAATTTTTTCCATCTCATCACAAATAGTAATAGGGATCTTAGAAGTTTGCATAGCGAAGGACGACATTGAAAACAAAGATGAATTCGCCAAAGTAACACGATCTGTAAGGGAAAGACGACTAGAATTCCAACTTAAAATTTTTGCCTTCATTTTATCAAGGATATACCCATAGCTCTTCTTAGTGACCCGAGAATGGAGGAGAGGGACTCCTAGGTATTTCTCCAAGTCATTAGTTTCATGAAAGTCCAGAGTAGCCCTTAAGAATCTTCTCGTAGCTGCAGGAACATTTTTTGAAAAAAAGACCCGAGCTTTCTGAGAGTTGACTCATTGACCTGAACAAGCACAGAAGTCTTGGAGGACTCCTTTAACAATATCAACTTGAGAATTATCAGCTTTAGCAAAAAGGATAAGGTCATCCGCAAAGAAAAGATGAGTAAGTAAAGGACCATTTCTGCTAAGCTTGATAGGTTTCCAATTTCCTTCATCATCAGATTTACAAATACCATAGGATAGTCTTTCCAGGCATAACACAAAGAGGTAAGGAGACAGAGGACACCCTTGGCGTAGACCTCGAGTCGGCAGAATGTGATCCGTGATGCTCCCATTCTATAAAAGTTGCATAGAACTACCAGAAACACACTTCATGATAGTATTGATGAGGGCTTGGGGTATTCCTACCTCATAAAGGGTATCAAGTAAAAATTCCCATCAAATTCTATCATACTGTCTTTTCAAGATCAACTTTTATTGCCATACAACTCCTTTTTGAACTCATGTTTCTCATAGAGTGAATAACTTTCTAAGCAACTACAATATTATCAGTAATATGTCTTCCTGGAACGAAGCTAATTTGAGCAGGCCCAATCACTTGAGGCGTGATTGTCTTGATTTTATGAGCAATGATCTTAGTGATTAATTTATACATTACTGTACAAAGAGCAATTGGCCTGAATTGATCAATTTGCTTAGGAGCCTCTACTTTAGGAATAAGACATAACAAGGTCTTATTAATATTAAAATCAATATTTCCTCCAGTAAAAATATTTTTGACTTCATTGCACACATCTTTACTTACAATATTTCATTGAGACTGATAAAAACCTGCTTGATATCCATCAATACTTAGTGCTTTTCAAAGCTTCATGTCGAAAAGAACTCTTCTAATATCCCATCACCAATAGGTTTGTTAGGAGATTTTACGGTATTACGGTCACAAACAGGAAAACTCCCTCTAATAAGATAAGATGACTGAAATATTGCATCATCTCTGTACATCCTCTCCTTTAATGTTTCTTACGCTCTTCAAACTTTTCAAACACAACTGTTTCAAGAATAATAATAAGAATTATAACGAATATATAATAAATATAAATAAATGTAACTTTCAATCTTCACATATCATATTTTATAGCAATTATTGCTTACAGCTGTAACCATTCCAACAAGCCATTTATATTATAATTTAAAACCTTGACAGCAGCGTTACGCTACAATTCAACAACACGTGGTATCTCTCTCAGCTATCCAACGCTCCTCAACTAACAATGGATCATATCACATCGTCAGAGACAGCTCGGCTTCGCCATGTCCTTTTCGCGGTCGTAAACACGCAAGCTTTCACGAAACAAGATCCTAATATCCTTTATCTAATTTTTGCGATATTTTATTGTGTTTAATAAATTTTAATTATTTATTAATATAAATTTTGTATAAGTTTTATATAAATAAATATAAAATTTATATAAATAAATAACTAAAATTTATTTAATACAACTATAAAATTGGACAGAAAATATGGAATCAGCCTTCGCTGCATATAAAGAAACATCTAAACCTCCGTTAAAGCACTCGTCATCTTACTGTTTTCTTCTCTTCACAATTCTACCGACTAATACCCTTTAAGTGACTGGCGTTCTACTTTATATCTATGGCGTTCTTCACTCTAGAGATCGTAACCTTCTCTGCAGAAAAGTTGAGTCTTGATAAAAAACCAGTGAAAAGAAACACCTTTGTTGTAGTGAAGACTGACCCTTTTAACAGCAAATCCACAAAGGCAGACTTTGAAGGAGGAAGCTCTCCTTCATGGAACGAGAAGCTGGTAATGGTCATGCCAATGCACGCTCGGTTCATAACCCTTCAAGTGCTGTGCAGGGTTGGGTCTGTGGACAGAGTTATTGGTACCGTGGACGTACCGGCTTCTGATTTCTTAGGGAAATACTGTTCGGCGCCGGAGTGTTACGAACACATCTTGAGTTATCGACTGAAGAACGAGAAGGGTGAGAAAAATGGTATTGTTAATCTTTCCATAAAGGTCTCCGACCAGGGGAGTCCGGCTCCAGTTACGAGAAATAATAAATCGAAACCGTCTGCTTCGTCGTCGAAGCCAGCGATGGGAGTGCCCGTCGGCGCCCGTCGCCATGACGGCGGAGTGGTGATGGGGATTCCTGTCTGCTGCGGTGCACATGGTTGAACTCCATCTCTCTGTTTTTTTTTTTTTTTGGAATCAAACCACCCGCTATTCGCGGCACATGGGCAACCGAGTCACTCTCTTTGCCACACTCGTTGTTACATCTTGCAACGTGATGTTCAGTCGTTTGTAAAAAGTGTAAATGACAGAAAGTAAACAGAATAAAATGGAAGAAAGAGTGTGCTTGACACTCCAAAGTGGAATCGCCACCCCACCCTGACAGACAAAGTGATGGTGGGGTTAATTTTACTCAACTTTTCAGAAAGGCAACCTAATAATTGGTGGGTGCAAAGAGTCACTCTTACACTGCCGTTGTCGGGACTGGAACATGAGACTCTTGATATTCAACAACTTTCTTGAAGATGCTACTCATGCGAGCAGTAGAAAGAGTGTGTTTGTTTGGTACCTACAAGAGAGAGGAATGTATATGTAATAAAAAATAAAAGTTAATAAAAGTTTACGATTAAATGGCTTATAATTTCATTTCTAATTTTTAAATATCATTTTATAGTCATTTTTTCAATATTTTATGTTCTTAAATATAGTAGTTTTGTTATCATTATTTATTTCTATCTTATCTTATGACCCTGCTTGATTTTTTCTGATTTAATAAGATTTGGTATTCTTTAACAAATAATAATATTAATTAATTAATTACAATATAATTTATTAAAATAAAATTTATTAATTAATTAAAATATTATAATTTTGATGACCATAATGTTGAATGTAGAACTCACGAGTAAGTTATGTGGCAAATGAATTGACAAATTCTTAATTCTGGATGTGAGTGAAATGTGTGGCAAATGAATTGACAAATTCTTAATTGGCACGGCAGGAAGTTTTCTTCAACACTCATTCAACAAAACCGCAGAAACAATTTGTTAGAATGAGTAAATTACTCACAACTATTGTAATTAATTTGTTTAGATGAATATTGAACATAAACAATATAACATCACTTATCATTTTTTTATATTATCATGTGTATTTTTTATATATAACAAGAATCCATAATTAATAATTTAAAATTAATTGATATAGTTGATTTAAAAATCATTTTAATTTAGAAATGAGTTTGAATTTGTAATAAATCAGTGCATTTATTTTAAATTTTATTAATAAAATAATAACTTAATTAGCAATACCTACTTAATATCTTTTTTACAAGGAAATCATATCTAATATCAACTTAGTATTATTTGAATTAAAATTAATAAATCATACTTTACTTAATCATACATTGTTCAATGACAATATGACAAATTATTACTTCTTAAATTTTTTATCAAGTACTAAGAATTTGTAAGTATGTAATAATCTATCAATATTTTATTTTAAATAGAAAAAATAATAAAAAATTGTGATTATTAATATCATTAACCAATAAAAATATTATTCCTATAAAATAAGAAGATTATTTAATAACAATCAACATTAAAAATTACTAAATAATTGTCATACAATTGATTTCGAACAGAAAAAAAAATCGCTAACCAATTCACGTGTTCAAATATAAGAAATAGATTCACCTTTCACATGTTTTCGAGTGGAATAGTTATTATATTATTGATGTATTCTTAACGAATAGTTATTCCTTTATTTGGTTAAAAAATGACATATAAAATAACTAATTTCAGATTTAGTTATTCTTATACTTTAAAGAATAGCTAAAGATACCTTCCCTTTGCCTTTCCTATTCCGCGTTTCACCATATAGGAAAAGACAACTTTTCTTTTTATTATTTTTATTATTATTAATTTCCTTATTAATATTATTATTATTTATTATTATTAATTTTCTTGATATTATTACTAATTTTCTTATAATAATAAGAAGAAGAAGAAGAAGAAGAAAATTAATAATAATATTATTATTCTAATAATATTATAATAGTAAGAAAATTAATAATAATAATAATAATAATAATAATAATAATAGTGAAAACTATAATTGATATTTTGATCTTTTTTTAGTTATTTCTTTGTTATCTCAAATTTATATTTTCAAACCAAACATTAACATACATCATCACTAGAAATTCTTAAGAATAAACCAAACTAAGTAATTCATACTATTTTATTCTTCTTTTATTCTATTCTTAATAATAATCATTTCATTCCTTATCTATTTTAGTAGATGAACGAAACACCCGTATGTGGGTAAGCTGGATTCTAACACGGAATTCTTACATCTAACATAAAGTGAACTCAAACACTAGTACCTATTGGAGAGATGGCAAAAAAGCTAGGGCTCGCCTAGATTGACCTAAAGTTAATGGACCTAGTGTAGTTTGATTGAGTTTCGGGCTGGATTTAGGCTTTTTTTGTAAAATTTTTGAGCTTTAGGTCGAGTTTTGACTTAGGTTGTTCAAACCCATGCCCAGCTCAAAGTTTTAAGAGTTATAGGGAAATGACGCAATTTTGAATAAAATAATATAGTTTTCTATTTTTAATTAAAAAATTAGACTAGGGCTAAGACTTGTGCAAATATTAGGCCCTCACTCCTGCAAAAATTTATAGATCAAATTCTGGCTCGACCCAATCCATTATCATCTTACCTATTCGGAGATAGAGATGACAATAGGTTGACTTGGGCCAGACTCACTCAGGTCCAAGCTTGACTTGATAGCTTCTGCATAGGCCATGGTAGCTAAGCTCGTCTAGGCCATAAAGAGTCTGACCTGGACTGATTTATCTATTTTTTAATTTCAAAAATAAAAAATGAAGTTTTTTTTAATAAATGTCGAGCCTCAAGCCAAGGCGAACCTAAGTAGCTAGAGCTCTAGGCCTATATGAGGCCCATTTTTCAAAAAAATCGAACATGAGGCATGATCAATTCAAGTCTAACTTATTAATGTCAAGTTGAATCAGGATTGGCCTGGACCTAAATACCATCCCTACTTGGAGGCTGTTAGAAGAATTCCCTTTATCCGGTCACAAAATATTATTGATTGAATATTTTTGGATAAGCATGAATCTTGAAAATTTATAGTTCATTTCCTTTTCAATATTTTCTTATAAGTAACTTGATGGTTTTTGACTAAAGAAATAACGTTAGAAAGATTGACAAGGTAGCCAGGTCTGGATAGACTAATTCTTCATTCATTTCTTAGAAAGAAAAGTATTACCACTAGAAACAAGCAGCCTGTTTTCTGTTTTTCTTTGTGTATATCATCATCCACTTGACGTAATTGGAAGACCATAAGTTGATGTAAGTGGATATCATATATTAATTGGATTTTTATAATATTATAATTTGTTCATCCAATTATTAATAATTTTATTAATAAAAATTTGATCAAATCCGACTTTGCACCTAATACCTTATCCAAATAATATTGACGATCAAATTTTATATTAAAACGAACTCATTTCAATATTTTAATTAAACCAATTTGAATAGACTAAATCAATTTTTAAAATTTGAATTTGACCCGAAATTTAATTAAGTCTTAAGATTTTAATACTAGATGTTGGTAATAGAGTTTTCTGGATGTGCAGTGTAAGAGGAGCGTGTTCGTGGGTGCGGTGTTCTTCTATATTAAAAAATATATATACAACAATTTATATAATTTTTTAAATAATATTAAATTCAAGTTAATGTTCAAGTCAATTCGTAGTCATTTTTTAATATTAATACAAAGTTATGAAGTCTCCTTTTCATATGATTTTTTGGATAATATAATTGTTACTTTTAAGTCAATTAATATTTACTAAAATGTAAATCTCACACGCTAACTTTGAGAATTATAAAAGTATATGTAATAATCCACTGCTTTTAATAAAATATAATTTTATACAAGTGGTTCGAGGGATGCGACCATAGCAATGTCTTGTAGCTGCGGTAAGGTTTTGAATGATGAAAACCCTTCGTTGGGGTTGGGGTAGCAATGACAAGTTTTATCCGAACCAGTCTAGTTTGGTCCGAAATTATCCGAACCAGTCTAGTTTCGAACTTCTGTCTGAGTTCGGGTTTATACCATCCAACTTGACATGAAGTTTGGAGCTCAAAATGTTCAAATAAATCAATATCATTTTTAGAATTTAAACTAAAAGATTAGTCGAGCTTGACCATGCTTAGGTTTATATTGTTTGGCTTGACTGGAAGCTCAAAATTAAAATTTTTTAAATAAAACGAGTGCGTTTTCAAATTTTAATTAAAAATCTAATCGAATTTGGCTATGGTTTTACCAAATTTCAGGTCACTCAAGTTCAACCAAGTGTAGGCTTTGATTAGGAGCTTCAAACGCAATCGAGGCTTAGGTCCGAGCCTAAACTAGCTCTTACCAAGCCTAGGTTGGGGATAGGGATTGTTAAGATAATTACTAATCTCCTTTAATAGATTCATATATTCTTAATTATCTCAATGTTATAAAGTACAAATAATTTTAGATAAGACCAATGTTACATTAACTATTCTAAATAAAAAATTTTCAATTTATTATTAATTCCATCAAATAATTTTTTATAATTTATTTAGATTACTTATTAATTTCTATATATAAGAATGTCAAATTAAGTTGGATGAGATTGAATTAATCCAAGCTATTTTTGGTAAAGTTCAATCTGACTTATTTAATTTACGATTGAATTTATTTCAAAATTTGATCAGATTTAGGTTGATATTAAAGTAATGTCATTTTGTTGATTTAACTCGGGTCGAAATTTGATCAGATTTAAGTCGATATTAAAGTAATGTCATTTTGTTGATTTAACTCGGGTCAATGCGATATGTTGGCTTAGATGATGTCTTATTTCTTTCCTTTTTTTTTTTTAAGAGACTAGTCTTAAAAAAAAATATTGCTTTCTGTTTTCCATCTTTGTGATTATTCAATATACATTTACTCGCCATGAATTTCCAAGCAAATACATCCAATGAAATTGTAGCAAATTTTGGTCCGTCAAGAGTCAATTCTCACGATTCCTTAATCCCACGGGAATTCCCATTTAAGCAAACTCCATGTCTTCTTATACTTCCCAACACCTTCTTCCTGTCTGTAAAGCCGTGTCTTCATGAGAAACAACCTCAGTTTCTTCTTCCTCCTTTCCCCGCAATAGCTTTAGGGTTGTCACAATGCAAAGTACGTACCACAGACTCGAAGTTACTGTGATATCCTGTGAAGACTTGAGGATTAACCGAAGACCAGTGAAGAACAGCACTTATGTCATCGTCAGGACCGGTCCTCTCAACTCTCTAACAACAAAGATTGACACTGAAGGTGGTAGCTACCCATTTTGGAACGAGAAACTGGTAATGGACATGCCCATCCACGAGCGTTTCGTAACGTTTGAAGTCTACCGCAATGGTTCTTCAGGGAATAGGTTTGTTGGATTGGCGAGAATGCCGGTGACGGACTTCATGGGAAGGTATTTACCGGACGGTTACTTGAGCTTTTTGAGTTACAGGTTACGAGATGCGAAAGATGGTCGGAATGGCATTATCAATGTCTCTGTGAGAATGGAACCAACTAGAAGCTGGTCCACCCAGCGGAAGAAGGAGATGCATGAAACGTCGTCCTCCTCCTCCTCTTGTACCTCGAAGACATTGGCCATGCCGTGTGATGAGAGTGGGCATGGTGAAGTTGTAACAGGAGTTCCTGTTTGGTGGGTTAATGGCGCTTAATTAGTGCTAATTATCGTCATCATCGTCATATTTACAATTGAACATTTGCGTGTTGTTAAACTTTAGATTTTAAATGTTATTATTATTATTATTATTATTATTCTCATATAGGAATAACTTCTTAAATTATTAATATTTTAGATTTTTTCAATTAATTATTTAAGCTTTTAAAATTTTCAATTGAGTGATTAATTTTATAAAATTTAACAATTCAGTTTAAAATATTAATTTCATTAATAATTTGTTGATTTCACAAACAGAATTTTCGTTGTTTATGATAGATAAGTGTTGGCATGAAAAAATTCTTTCTACTTCAATCTAATTATGGATAATATTTTTTAAGTGAACATTTACATATCACAAACAATAAAGATTTTGTTCATTAAATTAGAAAACTAATAACGAAATTAACATTTTGAACTAAACTATTAAGATTTTAAAATTTTGAGCATTGAATTGAAAAAAAATTAAAAAGTCGAACACTTTAAAATTGGTTATTAACAATAACGTCAACACTGTTTAATGAAAATCACATAAAAATGTAAAATTTGGAAAAATCCAATAATACACAGTCTTACCGCTATCAGATAAAAAGACCATGTCCGATATATATTTCAGTGTACAATTATTTCAAAATTGATGAACTTTAGTTTATATATTAATTAAATTAATTTTTTCTTTTGAAAAAATGAAGCTTTTTACTCGTAGTTGGTTATGCATTGAATGGAAAGCATCAGCATTCAATGTATTCAAACATCCTTTGTCAGCTTAGAAATCTGACATTCAAATTGTTGGTAATTATTTAAATTGAAATTTAAATGATATTTTGTCATTAATTCAATGTAAATGAAATCCAATTGGACTAAATCAGATATGAAATCAACAAATTAAGTTGATTAAGCTTTGATCTAGGTTTAAATTAAGAAAAATAACGTCGTTTTAATATAATTACTGAAATCAACATTATTTTAATTTGTAAATTTAAAAAGTTTGACAGAAACAACGGCATTTAATAATTACCCGAGTTATCAACTCTAAATCAAATTAATTATTATTTATAAATTTAACGCATCTCAACTCCGGACGTAACATCTTTTATCTAAAAAAAGACATTTTGGTGTATAAATTTAAAATTTTGTCAATTACAATAAAACTTACAAAACTCCTAGCAGACTCAAAACTACCATCCCTAAATCAAGCTAATTTTCATTTATATATTCAACATTTCTTTACTAGGAACGAAAATAGGTTGGGCTCGCCCAATCCCAACCTCGGCCAACAAGTTTTGCCCGGTCTTAGGTAAGGATGTCAATTCTTAACTTATGATCCTAAATTTAGTTATTTTCAATAAATCGATCATAAGCTAGACACAAGCTCATACTAACTCGATGTCTAATTATTATAAGCAAAACATCATTGTTTTATTTAAAAGAGTTGAATATAGAGTCCGCTTAGGTTTGAGTAACACGGACCTGGATTTAATTAAAAAAGTCTATATTTTTAATTTTAAAAAATTGGCAAGGGTTAGCATTGTCATCCCTAATCTTGGGTCCAGTCCGACAACTTCTCCTCGACCCTAAGTTCGGATCAAGCCCTACTCGACCCGACTCATTCTAAATTTTTTATTTTTTAAAAAATTTAAAATAAAAAACAACAGAAAGACGTTGTTTTGCTTCTAATAGTATTGGACCCATCCCTAGTCTTTACTCCCATTCCTACGTCTTTCAAATAACCAAAGTCCAAGACAACTATCGAAACCTAAACGATGAATTTTCCTCTTCTATGAGTTGACAAACCAGCTTTGGATTTGACAATGGCTGGTCTTTTTTCAGCTTTGGAGTTATTTTCCATAAATTGCTTATGAACATTACAGAGAAAGAAGGTAACATCGTTGGGACTTCCCTCCACACGTTCAACTCAGAAAATGAATCGAACAAAGACCTGGGAAGTGGGAACCTACTAATATCGCGGAAATTGATTTCCACGATCTGCGCTGCGGATGAAGTTTCATAGTGATAAAAGACATGAACATGTTAGGACAACAACCTATGACCCCTGCATCAAGGACGCGTTCAATTCGTCTCCTCTCTAATGTTTCTTACGCTCTTCAAACTTTTCGAACACAACTGTTTTTCGTCATTCCAAGCTTCCAACCACTGTCGGACTCTCTATTTGGTTGGTTATATCAGTATAATTTTTTTTTGTAAAACCTTTTGAGAAAATTTTTTAAAGTAATTAATTGACTATTTGATTGTTATTTAAAAAATAATTTTATATAATAAATTGTTTGACAATATAAAAATAACAAATATTTTTAATTTTAGCTATATTTTATTTTGTAATAAAAAGTATTTATATATATAAATATTATTTAAAGTATATTAAAAAATATGCAAAGTACAATATATTAATTATGATATAATTTTTAAACCATATGAAACATAAATAAAAATATATCTAACCACATCTTTTATATAGATTATAACCTAAGTTAACTAACATCAAAAATAAATATTAAAACATATAAAAAAAGTAAAATTAGATTATATAAATTTTAAAATAAATATTCAAGTTGAGTAAATAATTAAATATATAATAAACTGGAAAATAAGTTTATGGATATTGTGAGAATTATGTGTAAAACATAAGGACAAAAAATATTAAAAATAAACTTATTAATTGATCTAAAAAATTTACTTGAAAAATCGTTTTTTTTAGAAATTCCAAATTTTAATTTCTTAAAAATTTATATTTTTGAAGAAACTAAAAAGCTCATCCAAACAATTTGGAATTAAAATTTGGAATTTCTAATAGAAATTAAAAAGCTCGTGGGAAGCAGGCAGGAAGCACCAGTGGTCTAGTGGTAGAATAGTACCCTGCCACGGTACAGACCCGGGTTCGATTCCCGGCTGGTGCATGGGGAGCTGTGAGGACAATTGCGCCCACGTGGCGAGTAGGGCTCGTCACAACCATCTGATATCCAGATGAACATAAGCGCATCTGAGCTCAATATTAATATTTTCCCTTTTAACAGGAAAGCACCATTTCTCTTTTGAAAGTATACAATATAGCAGTGTCAACCAGTTCTTATGAGTAGTGACAGAAACCGAAATCGTTCCAGCTTTCTTCTAAAGTCTTGTGAGTTATTTCAGAAATACTGAAATGGTTTCTACATATCATTAGCAGACTAAGCTATTCTCTATATGTCATTCGTTCCCCAACTAAAGCTATATACTTGCAGGAACATGTACATTAATCACAATAAAGACAAAGGAAGCCAACTCTGGCGGAATGTCTCCTGAGGTTGCTCTCGTCAAGGATGCCACCTCTGTCAAAATGTGTTGATGCCAAGGAGATGCTGAAGGGAAACCTTATCAATGAAAACGGGGTACTCCACCCCACAGACTGAATCTGATTCCGCTACACTCTGTCAATACTGCTGAGGTTGCTGGGTTTCAAAATGTTGAGCTTGCATAGCGGGCAGGTTGCGTTAATGTGAAGCCATTTGTCTATGCACATAGAATGGAAATGATGGCAACACGGAAGCTCACGAAGTTCAGCTCCGTCGTCATAAGCTGAGAGGCAAATGCAACATTCCTGTAGTTTAGAACAAAGGTTATGTCAAAGGCAGCTGGAGAAAAGTGAGCAAGAGAAAGGGGCACCATGGCATTAAAATGCAGAAAGATTTCAAGGTCCATTAAGCTCTCAAGATGCCAGATTTATCACATAACGAGACCGAAGGTGAGAAGAAACAGGACAGCACCTAAGTCGGAGCATAGTTTTGGTACAATGAACGGCACCCTCAAGGCATTTTACAGCTATAAATAAAATTTCAGGATTGCCAGTAACTAGCAGGAAGGTTAAAGAGTCAGAATTTCCAACTAAGTGAAGCTTGGTTCTGCCACCAAGAATCTGTACAAGGATCCCATGGCCCTGAATGGAATTGTGCCCCCGAGCTTCATTTTCGTGCAGGCTGCAAGTCATGGTGTCTCCAGTGATTATTAATTGTTCTCTTTCTCTAATACAATTCACAAATTGGCTATAACAGCACCCAAGAATTGGTCTAGATCAGCTAAGCGAGCAATATTTAGTACGTAATAATAACAATATTTCTGTGACTGAACCACTTACAGCATCCTCATGAGAAAGAACACGTTTGGCAGGTGTAGTTGTGTTACATTCAGTCATAATCCCTCCAAAAGATTCTTGAATTTCGCCATTAACCTTTTCAGCATCCCCTATCCGGCAGAAGTTGAAGTTTGGCAATTGCTCAATCTCCTCTTTAGTTGCTCCCACCTAATTTAAAATTAGTGGTGAATGTCAAATAAAGTTATTACAGATATGTTTTTGACAGATTTATGCATATCTCACAGTCCGAAAGAGGAATAGATGGATAATTTTATCAATGTAAGTATTTGCCTCAGATTTTGTAGACCTCCTATTGAGCAACCTAACAGTAGATTTGATACCAAACATATGATCCAAGTACCCCTAAAACATTAAAACACTTGTAGCCATATCATCACAGAATGTAAACAAAGTTGGTCTTCAACTTTATCTAAGAAGGTTAATGAATTTCAATATTTCCAGCTTCAAGATGCCAACTGCTTAAAACAACTTAATCATCCAAAATGAGCAGACGGAAAAGCAAACAAGATCAAAGACTTGATGCAAATGTTATTCACCAAGTTCAACTACTTACAAATCTGAACATTAATATTCATGAGTAGATGCCTACTATTTTCCCATTATATAGACCCAGCGTAATGCAAGCTCTTTAGCTTAAGATTTGTGTACTTTCAAAACTGCAATTAGATCCCAAACTCCCCAGTTACACTCGAGCCAAACATAGAATTAGTGCTTTGGGTGTTCTCCATCCATTGCAATATCTTGAAAGAGAACCAGAGAAAGGAAATTACCCGATCTGCCATTGCATATAAGACGCCAAGTATACATGGAAGGCAGCAGCATATAGCAAGACCAATCAGACATGCAATAACTATACAGATAATTATGAAGACAACATCAAGAAAAAGGAATGAAGCACAAATCCTGCAAAGGAAACCAATTACCAATTCAATAAACTTGCAGAAAAAATGGAATGTTTCCTTCAGGCAAAACCAGAATGCTGAAAAAGTGAAATTAAACAAACCAGTAAAGCTGAGGTGAATCACGCTTCAGAGTTTGATAACAAGAGAAAACCCAGTAGAACCCAACGATCCACCAGATAAACGAAAACATCGTATTTGCAGATTCCAGTTGCTTCGTAATACTGCAACAAACAAGGACCACCACATCTTAAATCCCTTATATCACCTCTCAGTTCAAGCAACTCAATAAGGGATTCCTAATAGTACAAAAGTTTAAGGTGCATGCAACAGCCTACAAATCACATATTAGGAAGCCAATCTACGCCTTTTAGCAAGAAGTCATAAGAAGTGCAGCAAACAAGAATCCAAGACAAGTGTTCCTCATGTTCTACTACTTCAGCCACTCCCTAACAGGGAAAGATCTCATTTTTCTTCTTTGCTTAAAGAGAAGAATGCATAACAGTAACACTAAAGCTTCCTAACTTTAACTACCAAGAGGTTTGAAAATTGACACTTTTTGTCCGACTCGACATTCACAAACTCTTGATAAACAACAACAAGAAACGCAAAAGTCAAAACCTTACTTAGTCTCTTCATCACTGCCTCGTTGCCAAGTCCCATAATCGATCGAATTCCCTCCATCACTCACTGACCCGTAGCTGGAATCTCCAATCCCCCAACTCTCGCTCACATTCCTTTCTTCACGCCTCCTTCTATACTCGTGAACCACACAAACAACATGAAAGAAACACTGCAAAACATACCCAATTACCCACAGCCTTAGAGGCGCCACAGGACTCTCCTTCACACTAAACCCTAAGACCACCACAGCAACCACCATGAACGCCAAATTCCACAGCAAATCGAGAGCAATTATAGGCGTCGAGTAGGCCCAATCGCTCTGTCTCTCCTCAAGCTGCTCCGCCGCGTTTTCACGGACCCGGACGGAAGGCTCGCGAAGTAACATCCGTCGGCTGCTCGCTTGCCGGAGAAAGCGCGCAGCCGCGCAACGGAGGGGCTGTGGCTGGCGGCGGCGGCTCCTGAGGAGAGGCGAGGTGTCGTCGATGCCGGAGGCAGGAGCGTGCATTTCGTATCAGAAAATCACGGAGATAAAACTATTTCGAATTACGTAGAACTAAATATATACACACGCATATATATATAGAAATCTGTGGAATGATGTGGTCCGTACGAGAGAGACAGTTATATCATATCATGATCTTGTGTGGATTTGATTCTCACGTTCTCCCGATTCTTCTTATACTAATGTGAGAGAATTAAAAATGCTATAAGAAGTAGAAGAGACGGCTCCTCCGCAATTATGGCTGATCTGACAAGTGTGTGCCATTTTAGCCAAAAGACAATTCTTGTAATGACTTTAAATGGGGGACGTGTTTGAATACTAGCGAGAAGGGGACACCTGTTTTTTTAATCTTGCATTAATTATCTGGAGTTCCGGGTCTACCTGTCCTGTCGGATCACATTCTCGCCTCCTAACTCCTCCAAGCTACTCTCCGCCGAAATCAAATCCTGACTCGGCCATGTGCTAATGGAAGAAGGTAGAACCAAATAGCTCTCTCTGAAGTCTGAACCTTCTGAGCCTGTACGAGGATAAAGTTGGTTATGCGTAAAGTTCGAATTTTGAATCGTCAAATAAAGACGACCCAGTATTTGCATTACGTCGCTGTTGCTAAATCGAGCGCCTTTTGTGATGGGAAGGTTGAATTCAATCGCCGTCTCAATGGTTTGTCCAAATTGGGACGTATTCAGGAAGCACGCCAGATGTTCGACGAATGTCCTGACAAGGATGAGTTTGCTTGGAACACTATGATTGCCGCTTATGCCAATGCAGGGAGGTTAATGGAAGCCGACAGACTTTTTCACGAGGCCAAAGTGAAGAGTTCGATCACTTGGTCGGGTCTAATATCTGGATACTGTAGATATGGTTATGAGAATGAAGCTTTTGTGCTGTTTTGTGAAATGCAGCTTAAAGGAGAAAGGCCGACACAGTACACGTTGGGAAGTGTTCTTCGGCTGTGTTCTGAGACGGGTTCTCTACAAAGAGGAGAGCAAATTCATGGGTTCGTCACGAAGACTGGATTTAGTGAAAATGCTTTTGTTGTTACTGCCCTAATTGACGCGTATGCGAAGTGCAAGTGTGTTTCTGAAGCTGAGTATCTCTTCGAGGCAGTGGCTGACAGAAAAAATTGTGCAATTTGGACTGCTATGCTTACTGGCTATGCTCAAAATGGGGAAAGTTTCAGTGCCATCAAATGTTTCCAGGATATGAGAGCTGAAGGAATTGAGTCCAACCAATTCACTTTTCCAAGCATTTTGACGGCTTGTGGAGCAGTTGCGGCTCCTGATTTTGGGGTTCAGGTTCATGGTTGTATAGTTAAGAGTGGTTTTGATGCTAATATTTTTGTTCAGAGTACATTGATTGATATGTATGCAAAATGCAGGGACCTGGACGGTGCAAAGAGGGTATTGGAGTGCATGGAGGTTGATGATGAGATATCTTGGAACTCCATGATCGTAGGGTGTGCAAGGAATGGGTTTGGAAGAGAAGCAGTGTCTTGGTTCCGGAAAATGCATGCAAGAAACATGAAACTTGATAACTTTACATACCCATCTGTGTTAAACTCCCTTGCATTCATGGAGGACATGGAAAATGCAGAGTGTGTCCACTGCTTGATCATCAAAACTGGTTTTGGGGGATACAAGCTCGTGAGCAATGCTCTAGTAGACATGTATGCTAAACAGGGAAAACTAGGTTGTGCGTTTACTGTGTTTAACCTGATGGTCGAAAGAGATGTTGTCTCGTGGACCTCTTTAGTTACAGGATATGCGCATAATGGTGCTTACGAAGAAGCTATCAAACTATTTCGTGAGATGAGGGTTGAGGGTATACATCCTGACCAGATTGTTATTGCAAGTGTTTTGAGTGCCTCCGCCGAGCTGACAATTATAGAATTCGGGCTGCAAGTTCATGCAATCCTGATCAGATCTGGTCTTGGGTCATCCTTATCAGTCAATAATTCTCTCATCACAATGTATGCGAAGTGTGGAGGCATAACAGATGCTAATCAAGTTTTTGAATCCATGAGAACTCGAGATGTTATCAGTTGGACAGCTATGGTAGTTGGATATGCACAAAATGGTAGAGGCAAAGACTCGGTGTGTTTCTATGATCAAATGATTGCTGCCGGTATAAGACCAGATTCTGTCGCTTTCGTTGGCTTACTTTTTGCTTGCAGCCATGCTGGTCTTGTTGAAAAAGGTCGCCGTTACTTTGATACAATGAATAAGGTCTATGGGATTAAACCAGGTCCTGAGCACTATGCTTGCATGATTGACCTCTTGGCACGTTCAGGAAAACTTGTTGAGGCACAACAATTAATGAGTCAGATGGTTGTAGAACCTGATGCAACTGTATGGAAGGCACTACTTGCTGCATGTAGAGTCCATGGGGAGCTGGATTTAGGAGAGAAGGCAGCTAAGAACCTCTTTGAATTAGAACCCAAAAATTCTGTGCCTTATGTCATGTTATCAAACATGTATTCTAAAGCATGTAGATGGGAAGATGCTGCAAGAATCAGAAGACTGATGAGATCACGAGGAATTCGAAAGGAGCCCGGCTGCAGTTGGATGGAGATAAATGGCAATGTACATACCTTTTTTGCAGAGGACAGAAGCCATCCATTGACAGCTGATATCTATTTGAAGATTGAAGAGATTATGATGTTGATCAAGAAAGCTGGTTATGTGCCAGACATGAACTCTGCACTTCATGACATAAACGATGAAGCGAAGGAGCTCGGACTATCATACCACAGTGAGAAATTGGTTGTTGCTTTTGGGATTCTCACTCTGCCACGGGGCGCACCAATTCGTATCTTCAAGAATCTTAGGGTTTGTGGAGATTGTCACACTGCCATGAAATGTATTTCCACTGTATATTCTCGTTATATTATTTTGAGGGATTCAAATTGTTTCCATCACTTCAGGGAAGGAAAATGTTCCTGTGCAGATTATTGGTAAAGAGAGTTGTGTAGCATTCTCATTACAGATAGAACTATATGGATCAAAAAGGGAAATGCTACTTGACAGTTGCACACAACTCAGGATTTTTTTTTTTCTCATTTCATTGCACCATCAAAGGTAAAGCAATCAACATATACAATGGAACATCCTAATTAATCTAAATGATCCAAAAACCTATTATGTGGGACCACCGTAACATGATATGCTACAACTCATTCTTTTACAAAGGCATTACACCAACACACCAGATCCAGACAAAGAAAGTTTTGGTACTGCCCTACTAGCTAATCCACTCCCCATTCACTGGATGCATATCATCTGAAGCTCCACCAGTCACTGGACACTAACAACCAATCCTTAATTCCTCTACGACTGCTTTTCTCTTAAATAACCAATAAGGGTGTAAAGATGGTTGGCCGATGGAACAGGGGATTTGCTTGCGTGGGTGACTAAGCATCCAAAAATTAAGGTTGCATTGCCTACCGGGATGTTTATCAGTTCTCTTTTCTTGCATGCTCTGGAATGAGACGTTGACGCAATTCAGCAGATGCGCCACACAACTCTGCAGGTTACTTGCATCAGTAATGCTAAGAGAAACAGTCTTCAGTGAAATGGTTTAAAAGAAAAGGCATAAAGGTTTCACCTTGAGCGGTAAAATTGAATAGAGGAGGTAGAGCTCGCCCATTAGGTAAGCATGCACTTGGGTCTCTCAAATCATCAAAGAAGGGATGAGCACATGCTTCCAACTGAAACCAGGAAACTATTTTTCAGTGGTTCCTCAATAAAAGTAGAATAGTAAATGTACATGCGAAGCTTAATTATTTGTTCATGAATCTACAATAATTCTTACAGCAGTGCAACGTAAATTTGGAGAATACTGGAGGAGTCTTGATACAAGATCTACTGCTTCAGCAGGCATACGTTTGTGAAATATCTGGAGGTTCTAACAAAAATTAGCTATCCTGCAGAGAAATTATTGAACAAGTATCTAAAAGACGAAGACATTCTGATATAGTTATGGACCTTGTGCCAGGGGTGGGCTTTAATCTGGGGGAACTTGAATTCAGTGTAATTTGGATTCATGCACTTTATCTCTTCTCGGGTCGGAGTACCCAGAACCTGAATTAAAATATCAAAATGAGACAAAGTGCTGAGAGGTTGCACAAAGGTCAGATTAAAAAGAACTAAAACTAAATAAGGAGAATTGTTAACCTTGATGATTTCCACCAACTGATCAACTCCACTTTCCCCAGGAAATAACGGCTGCAAAAAAATCCAAAACAGCAGATTTTATCATGCATTTATTTAGCTATATTCTAAAGGAAAACAAATACAAGAATAGCTCACATATTAAAGCTGCACAAACCAAACAATAAATTCATCAAAAGATAACAAAGTAGTTGGTAATTTGCCTATCAACTGGACGAAGTAGATTAGAACTACTGAATGCATGATTGTAAAGAAAGAAGCTAGATAAATTGTGTATAAGACATAATAAACATCTTTGGTGTAGAGTCCAAAGGCTTGCATGAGCGAGAATGTTAAAATTTCTTTTGCGAAGATAAAACTACTTGAAAGCGTAAAGTTGACATCCCCCATAGTCAACTCAAGAAGAATTGGATAGATAACATGCTCATATAGAAGCCCACCTGTCCAAGAAGCAGTTCAGCCAGGACACAACCAACGGACCACATATCAATGGCAGTAGTATATTCTGTGGCCCCAAATATAAGTTCAGGTGCCCTATAATACCGTGAACAGATATAAGAAATGTTGGGTTCCCCTGGCACCTAAAAGTAGGCAAATAAAAATATAATCAGTTTTCTACATGAAGGATATATTTTAACTTTTGCTCAAAATAACAACAAATAACCATACCAGCATCTTTGCACTCCCAAAATCACATATCTTTAGCTGATGAGTTTGTGGATTGACCTGCAGAATGCATCAAGGCCTCAAGTAATTATCATTCACTAACATATAGGGGACAGGAAAACCATTAAGAAAAATACAAACAAAAAAATCACAGAACTTGCCACAGGTACTGCACAAATCATGGGAGCACACCTCAGGGCAAAGCAAAGAAAATTTGTTTTTAAACCCTTCTCAAACTGATGGATATGATTTCATGTTTAATAAATCCAATCCCCAAAAAGCATGTAAACAAATTAATTCAATCTGTTATTTCTCTATCATGACTAAAATGAAACAGGATAGTAATGTCAAATGTATACAACAGAGGGACAAAATCCTAAGCATCAAGTGGTAGAAAGAAATCCATTGATAAAAGGATTTCTTAAATCACCTTCCAAGTGATGAGGAGAAAGAGCAAAAAAAGCTCACCAGTAAATTCTGTGGCTTAATGTCGCGATGGCACACACCAATTACATGATGCAAGTAATTCAAAGCGCGACAAATCTACAAAAAGAGAACAAAATGATTCCAGAAGAAAGGAAATGGAAAGATACAAAGTAGAACATACCAATGAAATGTTATTAGACTTACTTGGTATGTATACAGTTGCACGTAGATAATAGGCACGTGGTGGCTCATCCTGTTATAATGCCTTGTAACACGATGAACAGTCTCAGCCATATATTCCAAGACAAGGTTAAGATATACTTCATCTTTTTCAGTAGTTGAAAAGAAAAAATGATTCAGGTGAACAACATTAGGATGGTCAAGCATGCGCATGATCTGAAGTTCTCTATTCTTGTATCTCTTATCCTGCAACACTTTCTTTATTGCAACTGCTTCATCAGTCTCCAGGCACTTCGCCTATAAACAAGAAGAATCATAAAACAAGGAGATGATGACATTGCTGAAAAGATGCAGAAGGAACAAGAAAACCAGAAGCATCATGCTTGATTAAATTTCAGTACCTTATAGACAACGCCAAATGAACCTGTCCCAACTACTCTCTCTGCCATATATGAAATTGTCTAGAAAAGAAGAAAAGAAACAAAAAGGAAATGGCATCATTATTGTCACACAGTGATCAAAAACAGAACCATAAACCAATCACGAGTCGATGGAAATTTGGACAATCTTAATTATAGTCTTAATGAGTTCATATATCTCATCCCTATCCTAGAGTGTGCAGGTATTAATATAGCTGTACAAGAGTACTTTTAGTTAAAGTAATCAGATACCTGCTTTGGTTGTCCATTACGACCACCCACAGTAGTTGCAATAATCTGACCAGTTTCAGTTCCATTGCAACTCACAACAGCAGCCTCCATATCCTACAAAGCACATCATGGGAAATTTATCCAATTTAGAAACAGCAACAGAAACAATCTCATTGATAGTTCTGCAACAAGAAACAAGCCAGATGATTTATTTTACATGAGAAACCCATCTTGTTAGGTTCCTCAAAGAACATGGTTGACAAACCAACCTTCTCGTCAAGGTTAGAGGTTTTATCATCTCTGATTCTCATTTCATGCATTTCCTTTGGCAGCTGATCATAGCCCAACTTCTCTGTAACTGTTGCAAAAGATTGATCAGATGTACTTGCAGCTGCATTCATTGATGTGGACACCATACGATGACTTGTAGCATTTCGATCAACTACATGTGCTTCCGTAGTAATCTGTTCTGTTTCTTGATCAACCTTAGCTCTCTTTGTCCCAGAGTCTCCACCCTGTGGAACAGTGCAATTGTACAAGCAAACTCGTTACCAAGGGGGCAAATAGAAGTCCATCGCTTACTGGGCAATGAACATAAGGTGGGTTGACAAGCTGCAATAGGCAGAAATTACTCGTGGCTTTCTGACCTTGAGAGAAAAGCTAGCTGAAATTTCATTTTCCAACAGCTCTTAACAAAAATTATGAAGATTAACTTCAGCTTGGACTTCAATCAATACATGATTCCAACAAAAGAATCTTATTTTAGATTCTATTATCCGACCTGCCCTCTCTTGACTTTACTTCATTAGAACAGAGAATGAAAGAGATTGAAGACACAGACTAACAATTTGAAATTAAAGAATCAATAATTGCGGTTTGACTAATCACCCACCACAACTAAACTTGAGCTCGTCATTAACTACTCTCATCAACTAATAATCTAAATAAGACACCATATATTTCCTTTCACATTTAACAACTCTTAAAACCAAACAAATGACAAAGGGCTCGGAACATCAGAAAACAATAAACTAATAAAATCAAAGAGGCTATAAACAAAAAGTGATCTTAACTTGATCGATCATCGATTCCGAATCAGCCACCCGAAGAAAAAGGGAACCGATCAAACAATAAAAGAAAACGAAGCAAACAATCTTCATTTTGACTAACTAAACCCTAATAAATTTCAAAATCTTGTTATCTGATTTCAGATTTTAATCATTTCTGCTGGTTTTGAAAAAACTAACAACCAGACATTGGAATGAAATTAACAAAAAGTTTTTTGAAAAAACAGAACTTACAGGATCAGATGATATGGAGGTACGACCAGAAGCAATGCTCTTCAACCGACGCATCACATTCATTGTCTTTCTCTCCTTCCACAAACCCTAACTCCCAATTTCAAATCCCAAACCAACAGAGAACGAAACAAAAAAATAACCGAAAATTTTCCAAAAAAATAACCGAAACAAACGAATCAAATAGAAGCAGAAAGGAACACACAAAAAATCGAAAAGAATTAAAAATCAGCCTTCTCTCTCCTCCCCCGAAAACAGAGCTAGCAGAGAAAAAGATAGAGAGAGAGAGAGGGAAAAAAGAAAACGAAGCAGACAAAAAAAAAAAAACCTTCCCTCTTTGTTCAGTTTTAGATTTTCCTTTTTCTGTGTGCGTTTTCTTTTTTTTTTTGTTTGGTCAAAGATGGAGCCAGGGCCAATCATTCCATGCGTCAGTTAATTTGGAACTTTGGTCCAACCTCAATTACAGGCCGTTGATCTCTAATGATGGTGGATCCTACGGCTAGAGGTGGAGATGATGGAGGTCGATCTGTCTTGATTGTGATATTAAAATTTAAAATCAAGTGTTTGGCTGTCCTGGTTGTCTTAAGAATTGAGACAGAGATTGATGCGTGAGCGGAATACTCGGCGGGTTTGACCGTGGCGGTCTTTCTTTGATTTTTAAGCCTCAAAATTATATATTATTGTCATATTTATTTAATAATTAAAACAATCAACCAATTTGTTTAGCTTAACTGTAAAATTTTAAATCTTTCAATTTTTTGTTTACTTTTGTAATTTTTCAGTTTAATTTACTTTAATAACTCTGGTTATTAAAAATCAATCAATTTATTAATTATTATGTCAATTTTGTAAATTAATAAATTCTTGTAAATTAAAATAAATCAATTAATTTTTATTTAATAATCTCTTTTTTAATTAAACTTCAAATTAATCGATAAATAAAGACAATCTCTTTAAATCATATTTTAAATTCTTTAATTTATTTAATCTTCAGTCAATTTTATGACGATCTAATACTAGTTTAACTTTTTAAACCTTAGGGTATGTTTGGATGTGAGTGGAGGGATGGAAGGGAATGGAATGGAATGGCCCAAATGACTCAGGCCATTGTT
>JAOTAX010000004.1:2039528-2065671 GCA_025629825.1 Erythroxylum guanchezii | reverse complement strand
TAGTATATAACTACTATATATCGTATTTGTGTCATACTATAATTATAGATATTTTTAATTTATTAAATAATAAAATTGAAAAAATACTAATATGATGTAGCTCACTGCATCATTCATATTAATAGAGAATTTAGCGTTGGGTTATTATTATTATTATTATGTTTTTTATTAAAATTATAAACTTAATTTTTGTAAAATTAAATATCAATCTAAATTCTTATAAGAATTTTCAACGAAATACTAAAACATATAATATTCGTGACCTTATATATATTTTTTAAATCATTCCCTCATAAGTCATTTTACACATCAACAACTAATACTAAATAGCTAATTTTACCAAACATATTTAATAAACAGCTAATATTATCTTTTGATCAAATCAACTAATAAAATCAACCATCAGCTAACAATTGTTTGCGAGGCAAGGTCTTTATCTACTAAAACAATGATATTAACAAACAAAATAGCACATCCTATTAAATATTCTCAGTAAATTCATTAGTTTACTACTACAAATAAAAAGGGACTTAATAAAAGATTGTATAATTTAATTTTAAAAAGCCAATTAGATTAGTTATCATAAGTCAAAACGGACTAAATTAAGATTATTTGCATTATAATCTACGTCACTTAAAACTCTTTGCTTCTCATAATTCACTACTAACCACTTAATTTTTTTCAATTAACTATAAAAGAGTTAGATTAAGTACAAAAAGCTCAAAATAAAGTTAAAACAGTTTCATAACAATAACATGAATCCGAGTGAATAATTACTTGCAGCAAAAAATTAAAAAAAAAGAGAGAAAAAGACATTAGTGTCAAATTAGAGTTGATAAAAAAAAAGGCTGCAATAATAATAATAATAATAATAAATTAATATTTCCTAGGGTCAACCTGAGTCAATACCCGAACCACCACCCTTGCCTTGTGTTAAGATAGACAAAAGCTCACTCTCCAGCTTCCACGGAGTCCTCTCTTACCACCATGCAAGGAGTTTCTACGCGCGGTTCGTTCTTGACTCAACACCCACCAACCGCACACAAGCCAAACTCGTCCCTTCTTCATGCCCTTTCCACCAAAAACCCAACCTTCCATCCTCTGATCATTTTAGCTTTCGCATTGGAGAGCTGCTTTGATTTTTTGTACAGTGCATGAGATAAGGTTGTTGACCGTCTCCACCGATTCCACCGTGAGCTTGGCCGTAGGCAGGCTGTTCACCAATATCTGGAACGCCACCGTCAGGAGTGACCCGCTCACCCTATGGGACCCACCGCCAGCGGTGGCGTTGTGATTATTATTACCACTGGGACCGTTGGACGTTGGGGCGCCGCGTGAACCAGGGCCGTCGGGGACTATGGCGAAACCCGAAGGAAGAAGCGCGACGTAAGCCGAATCCCCACCGTTCATCACTACGTGCATGGCTGGAATGTCAACGGGGGCGTACACCACAAGCGACCCCGCCGCGTCTATGCAAGTCTCCTGTAGTATAAGCATGCTGCTCTGGTTCGGGTTCATGGCCTGAAGAACAAGAAGAAGACGAACAAAATCATCAAAAACATAAGAAAAACCCTTGTACTTCTTCAAATTTACACAGTGCCATTCTTCTTCCCTTTATTTTTTAACCTAATGCCACTGTCTCTACAGAGGATCCCATCAATCAAGCAGATGGATCAGATTTGTCTCAGAAAGAAAGGTTACAGGTGTTTGTATATTTTGACTTTTTAAAAGCTTACAAAACAAGAACTGTCCCTCAAATCTGCTCCTCTCTGGCCACATACAGATACTTCCAAGCTCTGGTCTTGTCCTTTCCGATTCATCTTTTTACTCTTTTTTTTTCTCATCATCTAATGGTGACAAACTACTTGGACCTTTACACTAGCCAGATAAACCAATGGATTCATGTGACTTTTGCCCAGAAACCCAAAAAAGGCATAGAAACTTTCAAACGTGGTGACACTGAGGAATCTAGACAGAGAGAGAGAGAGGCATACACTAGCACGTAGGAGTGAAACACAGTTGCCATGATCCTGACCCTTCGCGATGTGAGCCATTTCCTGCATAGGACCACCGTTAGATAGTATGTCCCACTCGCTTCTGAGCCGTTCATCGCGGAGGAAATCGAAGAGTCTTTGCGGTGAAACCGGCAGCCAAACTGAGGTGGCCGCGCTTAACACGATACCGGGTGGCTCGCCCGGATCGTCCACGCTCTTTCTGGTCATGACCCTGACGTCTTCATCTACGTTCCCTGCGTTCAGCTTGTTCCATTTGTGCACCGTTGAAGCACATACACCGGCGCAGAAGTTGTCTGTCATCCTCTGAGCCAGCTTCAACATGCTTCTCCGACCACTCGCAGTTATGGCTGAAACATCAAAAAGATCAAAATTTTCCTAGAAAACCAAAAAAAAAGAAAAAAGAATGGTAGTAGATAAGATTTAAGAGTTTGTGATGTTTAACCTGTGTGGTCTCTACCGGGTATGGTGGAGGACATGAGAATGGCGAGACATTCACATTGGCGTTGAAGGGTAGCAACCCATCGTTGGGCTCCAAACCCCATACCGAACCTTATCAATGGTCGATAAAGCTCATGAATTTGGCTTTCATCGTATTCTGCGTGCTCAACCCAAGTAACCTGCAAGTCATAAACAATCCTGAGAAGATCACCAGCTTGAAAAGCTTCTCTACATTACGGCAAACTACCAGTCAAACTCTGAAAAACATAAACAAATCCTGAGAACCCAGGTCTACTCCTGAATACTAGCTCCAAGCTTGGACATAGAACATAAAATAATAGGTGCCATATGTTAAGGGTTTTTCCAAGATTTGAAAGAACAAAGTACAACCTAGAAGGTGGCATCGAGATGTGCACACAAATGTGTACAAAATAGTCAGTCTTGGATTATTAATTTAACCAAACCCAAGACAGCATCAAAGATCGGAATAGAAACATCAAATGCATTTTTTACCAATAATGGAGGCTTCCATTGACAAAACTGAGGAGGTAATCACGATCTCAATAGTTTAAGCAACCCTAGTTGTCGAAACCAGGGAAGGTTTCTTCAGATGCTTGGAAAGACTAAAAACTTATTAGCTGACAGTGTGGGGATACGGTGAGTAATCACCAGACAAACAAGGTTAAATGCATTCAACTGAAACTACAAATGACAGTGATTACTACTTCAAACAAACTCATTTAAAGACTCAGCTCTCTGAATTATTACCTTGGAGTAACCATTAGGCATATCTTGCACCACACAACCAGAAGGAAGCCTTCTGCAGCTCACAAATGTTGGTGCAGCAGGAGCTTCCCGGATAGTTTCGACCGATACATCAACTACGGCCCACACGCCCTCAGCGTGCTGCTTGCAGAAGCGTAGGAAACTAACCTCTCGAACCGGAACCAATGGAGATAGAACTTGGAGTTCAGCGTGCATCTGAACAAGTTCATGTTTCAGATGGTTAACAAAAACATTAATTGATGGTTCACTTGCAACTAGAAGTGACAGGACTTACCAGCTGAAGAGCACCATTTCTGGTTCCTCCCATTCCACTGGATATAACATCAGTTGTAGAAGTCCTAGCAATCATGCAAGGAAACACATCTGCCCATCGATTCTATAAAAGAGAAGCAAATCAGGAAGAAGTTAAAGAGTTAAAAACAAAACCTAAACTAAGGGTTTTTTTTTTTTTTTCAATTAGGAAGGGTTGAACGATATAGAATAGCTCACCGAATCCATCAAAGTCTCAACAAGAGCTAGACTGTTGATGATTACCATACCAGTCTCTCTAGAGGCGTCAGTTACAAAGCCATTAGGTTTCATACCAATGCAAGGAGTGAAAGTTCTCATGTACTCTTCGTGGTTCAACACCTCCCTACCACCCTCCAAGCTTCTGATCCAAAGTGGCTCGTCAGTCTGAGCCATCTTAACCAGTTCATCCATGGCAGCCAAGGCAAGCTCCAAGAACATAGATCTCTCTAATGATCTATCCAGCCCCATGACACCGGTGGTCGCTGGCCTAGTTGGAGTCACTACTGGCAAAGCAGTTGAAATCCCACCTCCAAAATCAGGAGCTAATGGCAAAGTTGAAGACACGCTGCTTAAACCACCGAAACCGTTGCTGCCAACTCCAAGTTCCAGGCTAGAGTTTGGCAATGGAGGGCCAATTGGTGAAGCTAATGAAGAAATGGGTCGACCCAAGAACTTCCCAGCAAGAGCACAAACTCGGTCTAGCTCATCTTTCAATCGAGCATTTTCGATTCTCAAATGCTGCTCTTCCAGTGAAATATCACCAATTATAGCCGGACCACCGCAGTTGGAGCAAATCGGGTTTCTCATAGCATCTCTGATCGTCATGTTCTCAGCTCGAAGTTTGTCATTCTCTTGCCGGAGGAGAGTGTTCTCATGCCGTTCCAATTGGGTCTGACACAAATAAATGTCAAAGTCACCTCCATCTAAAAAAAAAGCCCTGAAAAGCATCATAATTCTTCATCAGCTTACCTTCATCTGGGTTCTCCGATTCTGAAACCAGAACTTGACCTGCCTCGTCTCCAAGGAAAGTCTTCTGCTGAGCTCCAATCTTTGTTTCTCATCAGGATGAGGACACTCCTTGAACATACTGTTGACAGAAAGAAAGAAAAACAAAAAAGAGAATGACTTGGTGAGCAAAATCATGAGAACTAAACTAGTTTGCATAATCTTGTCGGAAGATCATAAAACCTACGCTTCAAGCTCCTGGATTTGTTGAGGAGTGTGTCGGTGGTATCTCTTCTTTCTTGGACGATTGTCGGCTGCATCTTGATCATCACCAGAAGCTCCGTCCAGGTTATCACTCCCAGATCTGCTCTCATGTTCCTCCTCTCTACTCCTCCTTCCCACACTAGGCTCGAAGTTCTCAGACACTCTAGCCACTTCACTTTGGCCATCTATACTCGGTTGTTGCTGATGAACATAAACGAAGAGAACTTTAGTATCAACAAATCAAAATGGAAAAAGCTCCAGATCAGTAAATTAAGAGAATAAAATGTTCGTATCGTACTAGAGCAAGAGAGAGTCCAGGAGAGTTGAACATGGATTTGGTGAGAGTCGACGGCGAGATAAGTCGCGGCTGAGCAGTTGCACCGGTGGTCATGTTGTTGCTGTAAGGTATATCTGCCACTATTCTTGCTCCCCCCCCGCCGGGACTACCACTGTCAAGAAAACCCCCAAAACTCATTAACTTAGCTCTTGGTTTCTCTCCTTTCTCTTATGTCTTCTCAATCTTTCACACAAAAAGAACCCTTCTTTACAATCTATAAACAGTCTTTAAAGACGAACATTTCAATGGCAGATTTGATTTCCACTTCTCATTAATCACGCAACACTGTAATATCCCAAAAGGGTTATCAAGCAAAAGCAGAAAAAAAAAGAAGAAAAGATTTAGAGAGAGGCAGAGGAGACAGAAGGAAGGTTTTATCCAAATGTCTCCAACTTCCTCTGCACAAGATACAATCTTTGAAGAGAGAAAGAAAGAGAAAGAAGGCAAGCAAACACCTTTTAACTCCCTGTGCTTAGCTCTTCGTTCCCTGTCCCTCTCTCTCACTCTAAAACCCTCTTGACACCTCTCTGCAAAAAGGGCACTTTACAGAAGAAACAGACACTATAGTTTTATTAGAACGAAACCCCTAGTTCTGGGTTAACAAGGGCTATCTCGTTCACTCTGCATGCTTTTACTATACACTAAGCTTGAAACCAAAAAGGCCCTGTAGCTGAAAGATTCTGCAAACATATACACAAAGAAGAGAGAGAAGGAAGGAAGACGGGAGAGTGGGAACAAAGTCACAAACAAAAGCCCAGAAAACAAATTATGAGAAAAGGTGAAGATAAAGCGCCATATGTGGACTATTCGAAGCCTTACAAATACACAACTCCAAAAGAGGTCGGTTGACTCTTAACCCTCTTCTCTCTACCCCTCTCTCTCACTCACTCACTGAACACTTTCTCTGTGAATACCGATGTACCGATGAAAAGATCCTTTTTTGACCTTTTCTTATAATGACAGACCAAGTGAAAAAACCAATCTCACTTCTCTTTCCTCACAGGTGTGTAATCCGTAATGTGTTCTTCAGATCCCATACCATACACTCGCCTTTTTTCACCTTTTCTGAAACACTGTTCATCTCTCAGTCTTCGTCTAAGTAACCAAAAAGCTTCAAACTTTTTCCTTTGTACTTTTCAATGCACATGTGACCAAAAGTGGATTTCATAGTTCATAGTTCAAATATTAAATCTAATGTCCTTAATCATACTTTTTAAATAATTATACAAATAAATTTGACTTTGTAGATTTATAATTAAGTCTTGTCTCTTTATTAATTAAAAATAAGGTTGCATATTATAAACTTTTCCGAATGAGCATTTTAATAATCTTGTTTTAATTCTGTTCCATGCCCAATAAGATTCGAGAGGACTATGTTCTTACGAATATTGATTAGGCAGTCTATGACATTGACTTAGTTGGTGAGCAAAAACTCCATTACCTCCTTTTTTGGGTTTGTTCACCATTTTAGGAAATTAGATTTTGCTTCTTTGGTTTCTAACTTCCAAAATTGTCAATCACCTTTCTTTTTTAGGATGTGAGGGATAAGAAACCAAAATTAATAAAATAGAAATAGAAAAGCATTTGTTATAATTGAAATTAAATGTGAAAGGGGTTTATAACTTAATATCGCATTATTTCTTTTCTTATCTTAAATTTTTATGTTTAGTAATTAATTAATGTTGGAGTTAATTTTTTCTTTAAAAAGACAAAATTAAATGAACTGGGCATCGTTCAATAATTGGTGGCGACAATTATTGGCACTCAATTATGTGGAATTATTACAAAAATGTTCCCTCATGGTAATTATAAAAATCCCTCCAAAGGAGAAAGAAGTTATATCTTACAATATTCATTTTGAGATATTGAAGGCACGAATCCAACAATTACAACTTCGCTCGATATCTATCATTGCAATGACACGCTTTAGCACTGTGATATCGAACTGGGATTCCTCTTGTGCTTTCAATGCCTATGTTATCTGTTGTTGCAACTGTTGGATTTGCACCTCCAAACTCCCGAAATAGTTAACTCAAAAATTTAACCACTTTGATGGGTTTTCTTGTAAAATTTTTTAAAATTTTATTTCAATTATTTTTAATAACTCTTATTGTTTAAAATCGATTTAAGTTATTAATTAATAGTTAATTTTTATTAATTAACAAGTTTATTTTATAACGATTTAATATTAATTGAACCTTTTAAACTTTAGCCTTCTTGTCTAACCAGTTTAACTTATACTCCGGTTTTTAAATATTGAAAAACATTAACAAACGTTTTAATACTTTCCATTTCTGTTTTTTGTTTTATATTATGAAATACTTTGTTGTTCCCGATAAAACCTAAAATTTTATACTTAATATAAGACATCACGTGAATTTTTATACAAAAAAGAGACGGTGAAAAACTTATAAAATTATAAAAAATAATAATATAATATTAACTAATATTTTTAATTATACATTTCTCTTAATTTTGAACTACAATTATTATAACAATTCTTGATTCAATATAAAACATAATATTAAATATATTTTTAATAAGATGTTAAGTTCAGTTAATGAAAATTATAAATTGAATAAATTATTAATTTTAAGATAATAAATTATGAGTAATCTTTTAATACAATTTTTTAGTTATATATTATTGTCATTATTTAATATAACCAAAATATAATCGTTTTGTTATTGTTCTAATTCTAAATTTTAATTAGACTTTTATATTTTTATTTTAAATCAAATTTATAATAAATTAAATTATAATTAAAAAAATTCATTAAAATTTTCCAAAGATTAGAGGAGTCCCGAAGTCAACCCAAAATTTTATATTCGGGTTTGATGCACTCGTTCGATCAAACTTGGGCATCTTGAAACCCGATCAAATCCTGATTAAGCTTAGTTAAATATATTTAAATAAACAACATCATTTAAAATAAAATTGGGTTAATCCCAATTTAAATCCCAAAATTAGAAAAGAAAAGTCCGAGCGTGACTTCATCTTAATCAAACTCAAACCAAGCTCATTAAGTTCAGGACGGCAAGCTTTGTCAACACTGTAGAAGACTGGTGATCAAAATTCAAGTGATTGAAAGGTGCTTGGAAAAGCAATTCAACTACTCGTGCCATCCCTAAATCAATGAACTGACTGAAATAGGGAAGATGGAAGCCATGGTTGGACCTAGAAATCACCAAAAGATGAGTGAACAGTTGTCAAGAAATTGATGAACAAGGCCATTTTAGACTATATAATTTGGTTTTGACAATGTAATAAATACACAAATGTGGTCTCGAAAAGTGACTTAATAATGCCAAAATGGTATTGTCTCATATAGAGCATTACAACTAGATAACACCTTGATTTGGGCCCTTTTTTAGTTTGACTCTACTCCTTGATTTCACACCACCTAGAATTAGGGTTGGTAACTTGACTTAGATAATTTTTAATTAAATCATGAATTTAATCAATATTTTAAAAATCGAGCTTCAAGTTAAACCGATAAAAAAAAAGAAGTTTAAGGTTTAATCAGTATTAAACTTTCATAAAAATGTAGAAAAATTAAATAAAGTTTAAAAGTTTAAAATATGATGGAAAGAGATTGTCGTTAACTATCAAAGAATTTGAAATTTAATATAAATATTAATCAATTAATTTTATTTTATAAGAATTTATTAATTTTTTTTAAATTGACCTGTTAATTAAAAAATTGATTGATTTTTAATAACGATAATTATTACTGAAAAGTTAACGATTCTAAATTTTTACTGTTAAACCAACTAAACCGATCGAGGTTTCTAATCATTGAATTTAATTATAATTATGATCAAATTAGAATGTTAAATTTAGATTTGAGTTCATTGAAATTTGACATCATATTAAAAAATTGAAATTAAGTTTTATCTCTTAAATTTATTTTTTAAAATTTAAGTTATAATGTAATTTAAAATTTTTATATTAAAAATGACTAATTTATCACTTTTATACATTTGTATTGGTTAATCCATTTTATTTTGCGAATTAAAATGGAGGGCTTTTGTTAAAAATGTTATGAATTGAGGAAACTTGGAATTTCTTTAACAAATTGGAGCCATAAATGTGAAGCAAAGAAAAATTTGTACGAGCCAAATTGATTGGGGGTTGAAATTTACCAATTCAACGCCCTCTTCTCCTATCTTGGGTTACATTGACATCATATGGAAATGATGTCGATGTGCATAGTCGGACCAAGAAAAATGAAGCAAAATTTATGTTCATACAAGTATCGCTTTAATAAGGATAACTCGATAGGTCCGGTTTCATTTTTATATATTTTAAAATTAAAGATAATAAATAATATTTTTAAATATTTATTAGATTACGAATAGAATTAGATTTAAGTAACCCAATTTAAAATCAAATTTTATAAAGAATTCGAACCCATTTTTAAACCTGAGGCCTAATCAATTAAAATTTGTCCTTTTAACCTTTAATCGAGCCGCATCCAAATGTCACCCCTAAACTTACAAATCAAAACAATGTCTTTCTAGAATCATCATTATCATCACACCTAGCCTAAAATCTCGTAATAAAATGAGGTCTGGGGAGGTCTGATAGTATGCAACGTTACCTTTACATAATAGAGAGACTGTTTTCGATAGACTTACATGCAAATGTGACAAGAAAAGAGTGATATAGGTTAAAGAATAAACAATAATGATAATAATAATAATAAAACTAATAATAATAAGAGAATTCAATAAATAATAAAATAGTAGTAAAATAAAACTAAGATAAATAATAAATAATTTGCCAACCAAAGAGAGCCTCAGTAATACACAAAGAATAACAACATGAAAATAAAAGATACCACTGATTAGAGCATGAAAATCTGTTGAAACCCGCATAATATAATACGTGGTTCAAGTAGAAACACTTGTAAAAATACGCGACGTTCTCGTCAAAATTGAAGCGCCCATTGAGAAATTTCTAAAGTGGCAAGAGAGATTTCTAGAATATTTAATTAAAATATCATCATTTAAAAAAAGTTTGAATTATTACCCAAAACTTAATCAACCTAAATTTAATCAATTAATTTCAATTATACTAAAACAAACTTAATTTATTATACATAATTTCGATGCTTAAATATATGATAACTATTTAATAACTCGTAAATTATACATTTTAATAAATTATTTAACAAATTAATGAATTAATATCAACTTGATTCAATTAGTATTTACAAAATTTAACATCTGAATATTTCTAATAAAGCATTTCTTTAAAACTTGAATTAAATTACAACTCTTTCATAATAATTGTAAAGTAAAATGTAATAGACTTTACAAATGTGTGATACACACTCGAACCAATTTCCCCATCAAACACAAGAAATAGGTTTTCTCAAACCTCTGAATCTCCATTACTATTACATACCAAAGTCCAAAGTACACAACTCAAGAAAACTAAATTTCGTGAAATGCATGTATGTTAGATGGCAAAAGTGTAAGATTTGGGTAGGCAAAGACAAGCCGGGCGTTCCCATCTTTCAGGACCACAACCTTAGAGTTAGCAATGAATAAGTCATTCCGGTTGACCCTTTTCGGTCCGATCTAAAATTCGATTAACTCGAATTTGATTCGTTAACTTGGGTCCACTTTGGACCATAACGGAGTTATTGATTTGTGCATCATTTCAACGGCCGAAAGCCCCACGACGAACCGTATAGTTGCAAATGGTGTTGCATTAATAAGGGGTAGTGTTATTTTCTAGCCACCATCACCTTCATTTTCCCGTTTACATTTAAAGCTTGACCGCTAGCCGCCTTTCTCTCTTACTTTATACTAATCCTTTTTATTTTATATTGATGTGAAATTTGATTAGGCTGTGTCACCAAGTTAAGTTCTTTTCATAAAGACTAGACTTTTAATTTTGTATTAATTAAACTCTTGTGTGCACGTAATAAATTATATAGTAAATTTATGATTTAAACCTAATTTTTAAGATCGAGATGGTGGGATGGAGTTAAGCGACATAGGGCTAAAAGGTTCTGTGTTCGATTCTTCCTATCTACACTCTCTCGATTAAGCCGGTAATATAGGAATTTCTTGGTACTGAGTACTTTATTTGTGTAATTTGCAGGCTATTGCGTCAATTTAAAGGTTTATTCAATATACATTTAAAGGGTAGCGATTGCAGATTTTTCAGTTAAAAAAAAACTAAAAACACATGTAATAATTCTTATAAGAATTCAAAGTCCAAACTTCTAGATTGTTAAAAGTTTTTATCACACCAATTGAACCACAATTTAAAGAACAAACTTAAAAGTAGATTTTATAGCCCAAGTAGAAATTATTAGACAAAATACCCTTTTTTGTTATTTCAAAACTTTTTTAATAGTCAAATTTTAAGAATGTACATAATAATTTATAAATTATACATTTTAAGTAAATTATTTGACGAAAGAATAACATATTTAAAAGCATTTAACTTTTTAAAAATGTTTTAATTTAGTCTCAAACTTTTTTAAAATTTTAACCTAGCGACTAATTTTGTCAAACCGTGATAAAAATTTATTTAAACTGATGTAACATATCCATTAAATATAATATATATTAATCTATTAACTACCTAAAAAATATTTTAACTTAATCTATACGAATTTATAAAATTTGGTCACTAAATTAAAATTTTTTTAAAAATTTGACACTAAATTAAATATATATATATTTAGATATTTTTAAATCTATTGTCTTTTTAACATATCAAGTTTTTATATTTTTTACTTCTACCTATTTTTCTATTCAAAATTCAAGATTAATCTCTAGAGACAATACCATAACAATGGAAAGTGAAATCGGTTACGATGACAAGGTTTAAAAGGGTGGTTCGATAGACATTATCCTAAAAAAAAGGGGGGGAATGGGTTTGGGGGTCCATTGTTAACCTCTAACATTTGCATCACTGTCCTGTGGGATGGGAACAGGAAGAGGAAAGAAGGAAGAGAATGAAACGGGCCCACCGCTGTATGGACTTACACGTGAACAACCCTCTCTCACTCTCACATCAGATCCGTGATTGTTTGCACGCGCCTAATTAAGTCACTCCGCGCCCATTAACTTATTTACAGATCGGACGGTCATTAACTATCCTCGCTCCCCTAAATGGGCCAAGTTTGCGGCTTCCTTTATCGTTGGGTCATCCAATTGTGAGTTCAACCTACCAATTCTCGGCCCAATAGGCCCAAATAGTTAACATAATTAGGTTCTAAGGTTAACCTAAGAAAATTAAAATTAAAATTCTAAAATTTTGCTTTTAAATTGTTTAGCTATTTTAAGTCCCATATAAAAATTATTATCAAATGTTTAACTTCAAATTCAAAACTCGGAGTTTAACAAAGTTTTCAAATCTAATCGATCATGATAAATTAGCCTGAACCTAAACTAGACAATCATAATAAATTAGCTTAAACCCGAACTAGAACAAACTAAATTTGACCGCACTTAAATTCTGGCATTCGATCTCGATCGAGGTTTAAGTCCGAATAAAGTTTAAAAGAAGATTAGTAACTAGGGCAATACAATTGGACTCACTTGTGAAGGTATTCATAATCAAGGAAAAGAAAAAGGATAAAACTTTACTTTAAGGTACAAATCTCTACTCTTAATTTACATACCCTCCAGTTTTAGATAATTACAAAGTCATCCGTTCCATTTACAAAGAATTTTCATGAGTTGAGAAAATTTAGGTGTTACCTGTCTCATTTAGTAAATGCTTTATTTTAGTTGGGTAACTTTTTGAGTAAAATGACAATTTTCAATAGTTCTGATAAATAATGCAAACTTAGATTGCAGCTTGTGGTCATATAAGCTTTATATAAAAAGAAAAAGGAAAAAGGCCTAAACTGAAAAGAATAGAGTTATGTCAGTGAGATGCTAAAGAGAGGGTCCAGAAGGATTTGGCTGCGACCAGAATCTTTTCTCTGCCGTGAGATTCAGGTTCTTTGTCATGTATGGTGGCCGTCCATCTCACTGCATGAGCTATGCGAGCAAGTTTGTCAATGGTTTCTGGAGAATCACGAATCAAAACTGTTCCTTCTGGACGTAATATCCTGTCCATTTCCACTACTAAATCCACTAGATTACATCTGCAGAAGATATCAGATGTGATTAATAAACATACCCTTTTAATGATTTTCAACATAAAGAAGTTTTCTTTTATTTATCCGGCATAAATGGCATATAGGCATTTAGTTGATACAAAAATGGCTAGAATGTATGCAGTCGTAAATCACACAATTCATCAGAAAGATGTAGAAGTTACCTGTTCCTGCCACCATCAGAACTTTTGATTAGGGATTCAATTCTGGCAACATGGATAAGATCGTAAGTACGGGGATATGTTGAGAAAGGCTCACACCTACAACCACCAATAAAGTACTGTGTTAAAAATAAAGCTTCTCCATGAAGGATAATGAGAAAGGGTCAGACCTACAGAAATATCATAAACTAGAGACGACATAGAGAAAGGAGTAATATGGAAGAACTTCGAGCATTTGCTCTGACTTGGAGGTTACTCTTTCTAGATTTTATTTCACAAATTCATACAATATCAATGTCACTCTCAAACGGACTTGGAAAATAATTTAAATATAGTCACTAATGACACAAGTGGAACGCAGTTCTATGCATTGCTGATGAAATTAACTCACCAATCATGGTAGACTCCAATAAGGCCTCGATCATAAATAACATCTAGAGTGGATAGTTTTTGAGCAGGAACAACATTCATTACCCACACAGGGTCAGATATGATTGCTGCTGCAAAACCACCAAAAAAGGCATTCATATCCAATACGTTGCGTATGGCTGAAGTTCCTAGCTTCACATTCAAACTGTTCTTATAGTAAGCCACTCGCCTGGCCCAACGTCTTGAGTCAGCCTCAAACAAATCAATCCCATTTTTCATGAGCATTGCTCTTGAAGGAGCTTTAATTAACCTATGTGGCCACTTAGGAATTGTCCCAACGGCATAGTTTCCCTCAACCGAAGATCCTCTACTCACACATTTCTTTAGCTGGTAGTACCTGCAACATAACCAATTTCACTTAAAAACTTGTGTGTTTTCCTTGAATCAAAACTCTCTCGTGGACATCATCCAACAAACAAGGGTCAGACAAAAAGACTCGAACTTTCATAGTTGAAACAATCTACAAAACTTTCATAAGCATCTTTTGATTAGACACCAAAAAGAACATGCAATGTATAGCATCATTGTTGAAACAAAATGGAAATAATTATTTCACTTTGTTTAATAATTATTTCCATTTTGTGTAAGAGTTTCCACAAACAATGGATCCTTTGCCAAGAGATTACCATGACTGACTTGGGTCATCTGAATTGTCACACAAAGCAAGCCCAAATTCGTTTTGGTTAGGCAGACATGAATCTTCTGTAGGCTTTTTCCAAATGACCGTGTTTCCATCTACAGCAATCAGCTCATAACATAATGCTCTTGCCACACCCTGGAGATCTGCCCATTCCTTGTCCTGTTTAGCCCACTGTACGGGCGGACCAGATATGACCAAGTACCCTCCTGGACGAAGTAACCGATTGACTTCAATGAAATAAGTTGCATCTGCAAAGTCAGATTTCTTCTTGGTAAGAGCTAGTAGCAAGAGATTGCAGAAGCAAACATATTCAAGGTAACAGGCCAGAAAACTAACTATAGGCAGTAAAAGGAATGAGACAGCGAGAACAGTGCACTAGGTCAAATGAGAATGCAGGAAATGGCAGTCTGCGAGTGCCAAGCATGGCAACCAATGCTGGAATTCCCCTCTCCAAAGCAAATTGTATTTGCGATTTGTGGGAATCTCTTGGTGCAAAAGAGATGGTTAAAATCCCTTTTTTTAGCAAATATCCCCCCCAACTAGCAACCTGCTAGATGATTATATGTGAGAAACTTCATACATCTAACAAAATTTAGAGCTAAAACTAGATAATGAAAGGCAGTTCCTACCCCACATCCCATATCAAGTGCAGTCCTCAGAACACCACCACTAATAGGGATGTACTGTCCAAGTTTTTCAATGTAAGGTTTGGCACCATCTGGAAACATCGTCCCGCCACCAGGGAATATAAAGTAATCCCCATCCTCTTTCATCCAACCCTGGTGACCTTTCCTGTCTGCAATCTTGTTGTACGGCATGTTCGAATGCCAAATCTGAACATTAACACATTACACATAAAGTCATAAACCATCGCCCATTCAAGGAACACGCATAGATGCACATATAAAGGGGACAAAAGGCAGAATTTTCATTGCGTTGGGGATGTATGTTTTTTTCTCCACTGTTTGTAAATCCAGTACAACATCATAAAACAACTTCAGTTCCACTGAAACCGGATCCCACTGGAGAGACTTAAGCTAAAGCGGACCAAGTAGTTATAGGTGGGAGTCTACTCTAAACGCCTCAACTTTCCAAAATTTTCTACAAAAAACCAGCTATAAGTGATCAGTGGTCCACCTACAAGACAAACGATTTGAATGATAACATAAATGCACCAATTCACACAGCTTCTAAAGGCACTTGGCTTAAATATCCAAAAAGCAACCTCATTTCTTAAATTTCACTCTACTTTTCCACATTACCTGAAAAACCCAGTCCCAAGTAATCAAAAGAAAACACACCTTATGCAAACTTTCAGGCCAATGGACAGGAATTCTATATCCATTGGGTGGAGGGATCAAGCAAAGTGGGGTTTCGTCGGGCAACGGGCAGTGACGCTCTCTGTAGTAATTCATTTCCCTACTAAGCTGACTATTGCGTCTGGGATCTTCGCACGGCATGTGATCAACATAATCCGCACCACAAGCTTCGATTGGCTGAGTATGGCGACCGGTCTCAATCAGTTGGACCAAGAACTGTCGCTGACGTGGGTCCATAGTGGAGAGAAGCAGCGTTTGGCGGCCAGAGGCCGCAAGGGAGTCGCCTAGCGTAGTGAAGACTAGAAGGAAGAAGAAAATCACTAGTCCGAAGAATGTAGCAGATACTATGTCGATAGGCCTCCATTGTTTAGGGTTTCTGTTGGATGGAGGGGGATTCTGGTGGACGTGGAGTCCCATTTCGTAAGGTTAAATGGGGTGGCTCCACTTTTCTAATCCAACTTCAGCTTTGTTTTCGCCGTGGTCTGTCTGGTCGGGGATTCGAAGATTAGGGATTCGAGGAACTGAAAGTTTCGAGCTTCTCAAGCACAGACGGACTGGAGTACAGTATCATCAATGAGTCTTTCTTTAGATGCGAGTGGAAACTTTAAGGCGTTACCGGTCGGTGACGGATGTATGGGTGAATGTAGGAACAGCTGTGTTAATCCTACGACTCTAAATTGTTTTTTAATATTTTACTTACTGTAAAAAGTATTTAAAAATATATATTATATACTGTGACGCTGAGTCTCTTCGGTAAATGCATATCATTTCAAAAAAAATAAAGACTATCAAACGAAGAGGAAGACCCGAGAAAAATTAGACGGAGATATAAAAGAATACTATGACTTTATTAGTATTCTTATACACCGTCCCTGTCGTTGATTTTTTTTTATCTAATATGCCAGACAGCCAGAGAGCATTTCAATAAAGCAACTTGCAGAAGAAACAAAAAAAAAAAAAGGGATTACCGCAAAATGCTCATATAAACTCCAAGTATATACAAGACCGCCACCAGTGGTTACTATCGCCATATGTATCCTACAATCCTCACCATCCAAATACATAAAACTTGTAGACTTCCAAACTTGTTGGGATTTTGGAACTATGGTTAATTGAAATAGAGCACCATAAAATAAACCTCGTGAAAAAGAATTTGACCATGTTTAACCACTCATGAGCTCAAATGTAAAATCAATGTTTCCTAGATCTGAGATTGTATTCATGCTTAATAAGATTCGCCCTCAGCAGCATCGCTCGAACATCCCGTTCGAATTCACTGCCAGTCTGTAGAACGCGTTGAAAAGTTGCATTCCTTTGATCGGCATGCCGTGCGTATAGAATTTTGTTGTGCGAGTCGATCCGAGCCTGCAAAAGCATCATAGATCTTACAAGTATTTCTTGAATGTAACAGTAACTCATGCCCTAAGGATAGTCTATAAGACATGTATGTATAATCTTTTCATTGTTTCTCACTTCCATGCAAGTTCTTTCTCCCAATATATAATCTATGCAAGGCAGATACTCATCTAGTAAAACGCAACAAAAAAGGCAGCGCAACCAACCTGTATTTGATTGTCAGTAATCAAGGCTTCAAGTTCTTTCTCTAATCCAGCAACAGTTGTTTTGAAAGCATTAGCCATCATTCGTAAATCGACAGACAGAAATGGGTGTGTATACTGAATGAGTGCTTTACTACGGATTTGATCATACAGCACTTCAACGTGATCATGCAAATGGATATCAAGTAATAGGTTTGCTTTGAGGTTTTCCAGATAATCCAGGCAAGAAGCATAATGGCTGCAACAGAAACATGGAAAAAGAGAAACTTGTATTACAAGGGAGCGCTTTGATATCTCCTATATTTGCAGTGCTGTTGAGAACGCATTTCATGAGAAAATCAAGGCAAAAGACGGAGAAAATAGACCAGAACTTAAGAAAAATTGCTGGAAATTCATATCATTGACATAATCATGGAAATGAAATAATTTTGATGAAAATATCCAGAAGTATAAAAAAAAGGTGGAAACATGGCAGCCGCATTACTTTTCAATAGCAGAAATTAAGTGAGAAAAGCATAAATCCAAAGAGGGTGTCTTCACTTACCAACAACACTAGCAGTGTGTAGGCTGCTAACAGATAAGATATCATCAAGGAACCTTACTTTTAGTTCAGTATTAATGGATTGAACTAGATCAATTGACAACCAATCCATTAATACTGAGTGCAACAAAGAAGAAATTACCCAAGAACTTTCCCTACAAATCTAACAAACCATAGTTTCATAACTACAGCAATAAATCTTGAAATTATGTCTGATGCATCTTGAAAAAGTATATCAAAAGGTCAAAGGACAGAACACAATAATCAACATGAAAGCAACCAGTCAACATCATAATAAGGCACCTTGAATAGAAGTCATGAATAAGTTCTCTCACTTCAGGTACCAACTCCAAGAAATTGCGGAAGTTTACATTGTCAATAACTTTGGCCTGCCAATAAAAAATCATTGAAAAAAATACACTTGAAGAGCCAATAATAAATCCTTTGACAAACATGACTAGCAGGTAGTAGAGAGTGACGGTAATAAAGAAGTTTAACATGAATACCTTCAGCTCTGAGCGGTCTAAACTTGCCAGTGCACAAAGTCCTCCATAAGTTGCGACATCTTGAGGAGCAATAACTTCATTATAAGAATTCCCTAACTCAGGACCCACTTCAAGAAACTGCATAAAATGAAACATGTTATAATCCCATGAGAAAAGCAGAGATGAAGTTCTGGCTGTATTTAAACTATCCAGTTCAAGTAAAAATGGAGGAAAGCAGATGGGCTGAAGTTCAGCAAACGGAAAATTCTGTTAAACTTGATTTCAACAGTACTATAACCACCCTTCAACTTCAAGGAGTATATCAATCATCAAATTACTCAAGCAATCTCTTGGCAAATATTCCACCAAATTGCTGAACCATTGTCTCACTAATATTGAACTCTATCTACATGTCCAAAAGCACAAAATTGAAGAAATAAGCAACATCAAATCACCAAATGAAAAACTTGAAAGTACACGAGCTAAACAAACCTTCCTCGCTGCAAGCTTGTACTTTTTAGACTCCAAATGAGCCAATCCCGCAGCACATCGTAGCTTAGAAACAGTAATGGCGTTCAAAACCTCGGGTGTTTGCTCTGCTTTGCCAACATAGCTTGTTACATGAGTAAACTGACCCATCTCAATACTAACCAGAATCGCACTCATACACATATAGATAATGTGCTTTGACGTAGTGCAATAATCACGAGTTCTAACATAGCTCTTAAAAGCATCCCCAAGCAAGCCATGAGCATAGTAGAAGTCTCCAAAATCATTATATCCCATTCTTATGCTCTCCTTGATCAAATTCGTCTGCAAGAAACACAAACAAGGGTCAACGTGGAAAAACTCTTAACAATAAACAAAACCAAAATCAAATTTGTTTTCTCTTTTACTCTGTAAGCATTAAGTTCATTTTCAAGCCTCTCCTTTCTCTGTTCAGCTCTGCGATCGACCGTATCGCACCACCCGCTATCCATCGAGTACTTGGGCCCTAATCGGTCGTCAATCTTCTGCACAACTTCTCGAAACAGCTGAGTGTTCTCTCCTTTCTTGATCTCGTCGTAGGCCATGCGCAAAGCTTCCAACTGCATCGTTGTGTTGTCAGTGTGATCGGCGATGAATAGGAGCCGCACAATCTTCGTTCTTCCAGTGTAAAGTCCAGCGTACGCTTCGATGTCGAGCTGCTCCCCACTGATTATCGGCTTCCGGCTCGAATCGTCCCCGCCATTCGCGTAAATCTCGTCGTCGGCTTCCATCGTGAGCTGATTGAATTTGGGGGTTAGGGTACGGAACTTCAATAACTGAATTGATGTGAGATGGTCATTTCAATTTAAGCTTTTTCCTTTGGACTGGAATAAAAATTAGAAAAGAAAAGACGTCATTTTAAAGGCTTCAGTTCGGCCCGCCACGTCAAGTCGTCCAGAGTATGCGATTAAGTGAGGTCGTTTTGTTTGACTTTTATTTTATTTAAATTATCCGACCGAAATAAGTTCAATTAAATTTTTGTTTAATTTTAAAAATTAAAATAATGTTATTTTATTTAAAATTTTAAAGCTTTAGACTAAATTAAGCTAAATAGCCGAGAGTAGATCTGTTGTTCTTATTCTGTTGTGTTCTTTGTGTCTGAACAAATCTCAACTATCCATTATCCAACTTATTGTAATAGATAGTTGGGATTTGTTCAGGTACAGGAGGTACAGTAAAATGAGAACAACAAATCTAAGGCTTAAATCGCGACCTTAAACTTGTCTCGAAGCCCAAAATTAAAATAGAAAAAGTTTGACCCGTTGACTCAAATTGAACTAGACAATTTTCGCTTTTTTTAGTTATGTTCATAAAAAATAATCAACTAATTTTAAAGATAGAATAGAATTTTCAAATCTTCTCTTTCCATAACACAACAATAAAATTTTAAATTGGGATTTTGAGTTATGTTTCTATTTTGCAAAATTTTATTATTTTATCATTAATTACATAAAAACAATGTTATCAATTATTTAATAAATACTAATTATATCAAATATTATTTTATTATATTTAAAAATATTTATTTAAGTTACAATATATTTTATAAAAACATCAAAAACAATTCTTAAATTTTGGTTATCAATAATATTAGAAATGATAATTTAAGTTCAACCTCATCTAACCATAAATCAATAAATCAAATTTAAATTGATCAAATTATAAGTAAATTGGCTTGAGACGTAAGTGGAATGATCCAATTTTCACCTCAAAACGACACCATTTTAAACAATTCATAATGCTTAAACCTGAATTCAATTCGTACTTAGTGAGTCGAGCTGGGTTGAACTGACCATATACCTAATCTAATTTGTTGTTTTACTTAAATAATATGACTACAATTACTAATAACACGTATGTAGTTACAATAATAAAGAAAGAGTATTAAGGATAAGATGTTAATGAAAGATGTCTGTCAGCAATTAAGATACCTTCGTTGAGGATGCTCAAAAATTGTATACCACTTATGCATTAAAAAAAGGGTTGGTCTTAATTTAAGGGGTGTAGTTGAATGGTAAGGGGCTTATTCACACCTAATCAAAGGTTAGGGGTTCGATCCTTGACTTTGGGTATGGAACAGCTTTAAATCCTTGAGCCAGCTGTCCCATCCTATGAGATGTCTTCTCATCAGCAAGGGGATTAGTTACTAGATCCGCCGGTAAATACCCTGATCAAAGACCAAAAAAAAAAAAAGAGTTAATCTTTACTTAACTAAGGTTATGGGTGGACTCACCGCTTATTTATGCAGTAGTGTTAATTACTCGGAAGTAGTACTAAACTACTCTTCAAGATTTCACATAAGCGGGATTAATTTAGATGTGATAACGATTTAAAGTTGTCATCTATAGTACCAACCCACCCGAAAGACATCTCCACAAATTTCAAAGTATAATCACAGATCGACACTTAGTTTATGAAGCTTTTTTAGTCCCTTTCTACGAATTTTGGTCAGGTGATGTCCAATATTGCTTAACCGCGTGAAGAATCTTCTGCCTCTCATGAGCACTCCTTTCGTGATCAACGATCCTGGAATCCCATTGCATAGCATCCGCAATTCTCTTTATCTTCGATATCATATCTACATCGTCTCTGATAATTACACCACCTTCTGGTCTCAGTATCCTGTCCATCTCCACCAAGATATCCTCCATTTCACACCTGCAACACCAGAAAAAGTTTGAGCAGAACCAACTACAGGTTCAGTGAAAGGAGCAATAACAATCACAGTTTCTGAAGTACCTGTCCTGATAGAGGCTGAAGATTGAGTCAGCGTGAATGAAGTCATAAGTTCTTGGATAAGTCGACATTGCCTCACACCAGTTCTGATACGTTCCGATCAACCCACGTTCGTAGATGACTCCTAAAGTGTTGATCTTTACCGCGACAGGAACAGTGTTCATAACCCATATTGGTTCATTGACAAGAGCAGCAGCAAATCCTCCCAAGTAAGCATTCATGTCAAGCACATTCCGGTACCGACCGGGTTCTGCCAACCAATAATCTATTGTCTTGTAATGTGCAACTCTCTTCTTCCACAGCTCAGTATTTTCCAGGAAAATCTCCGCTGTAAGTCCTCCAGGATTTCCTCTACTTATTCTTGGAGGAATTGCAGTCAATCTTTCTGGCCATTTCGCCAACTTCCCTCCTGATATATCTTCTACGTTTGATACTTCAGGTAGTGGTGTTAAACAAGTCTCCAATTTGGTGTACCATGCAATGTCAGGATCCTGAGCCTGGCAAAAAGATGGTTGCTTGTGAACTTTCCTGACAGCTTTGCAATGGATGTGATTAGCAGGTTTTTGCCAAATAGCAATGTCCCCTTTCTGAATCAGTTTTTTCCAACAAATGCTTTTGGCTACGTCTTCAATTGAAGTTTGCTCTGAGTTTAGATCTTCTCTGGATCTCTCCCAACCTTTCCAACGGTTTTGCCAGTTAATTGGTGGCCCTGACAAGATCCAATACCCTCCAGGACGTAAAATCCTGTCAACTTCAATCAAATACTGCCCATCTGCACACAACAGATAGAAACTATTAATCCGAAACGCTAAGATCGGATTATCACGTAATTTGCGAGTTATTACGTGTACGGATCGAGGGACTTAAATAAGTACCGTGTCGGCTCCAAGGAATGAGGCAGCGAGAGCAATGTGCCATATCAAATGATCTTGAAGGGTATGGTAGCCTCATGGAAGCCATAACTCCAATAAGTGCAGGAACTCCACGTTCAAGGGCAAATTGCACCTGAGCCTCACGCGTGTCCTTTGGAGCAAACGACATTGTCAGAATGTTCCTCGACAGAAGATATGCACCAAAGCTCGCAACCTGCAAAATTAAGGTCAGAATACTCGATTGATTCTGGATAGACCACTCGGCCGGTCTAATGTCTAATCTAAAATACGGTTGAAGGGTTGTTTGTTTACATTTACATTTACATTTTTATTTTTTGTTTTGTTTTTAAATTTAGTAAAAATTTCCGTTTATTTAAAGTTTAAATTTAAATTTAAATTTAAATTTTCTATTTTTGATTTTAATTTCTTTCAGTTTTTAAAATTTATGAAAATCACAAAAGTTTTTTTATTTCTATTTTCTTTTTAAAAAAAATATATTATTTAGTTATTTAATTTATTACTTGTTGACAAAAATTATGAGTAATTTAATATAATATAATATATTTAATTAATTAAAATTAATTATTAATAAAATTGTGAATAATTTTATTTTATTGAATATTTAACTTAATTTTTGTAATTAAACTAAATAAGATTAATGTAATACTTATTAATAAATATAATTAAATTTAAAATATTTTAGAATATATAAATTTTAAATAAATTTTGATTTAATAATTTAAAATTAAATATTTATTTATTATCTAATTAATTAAAATTAATTATTAATAAAATTATGAATAATTTTATTTTATTTAATAGTTAACTTAATTTTTGTAATTAAACTAAATAAGATTAATTTAATACTTATTAATAAATATAATTAAATTTAAAATATCTTAGAATATATAAATTTTGATTTAATAATTTAAATAAATATTTAAATGTATAAATTTTAAATAAATTTTGATTTAATAATTTAAATAAATATTTAAATGATTTAAGTAATTATTTAAATTATTAAATCAAAATTTATTTAAAATTTATATATTATAAACAAATATTTAATTTTAAATCATTTGTTTTAATAAAATAAAATAAAATATATTAATAATTTACTAGTAAATATTATAACAGAAATTAAAATAATTTTATTTAATTAAAAATTTTATATTTAAGTTTTATCTAATATGTTATTATCATCGTTAATAAAAATAAAAAATATTATTATTAGATATTATCATCGTTAATAAAAATAAAATATATTATATTAAAAACTAAGCAGATTTTTTGTTTTTATTTAAAAACATAAATAAAAATTAAAATCTACAACAACAAAATGAAATAGAAACAAAGGCCTTTTAAATTAATTAATTTGACATAATCATACAGCTCGAATTTAAATTTTAATTAATTTGATTTTTATCCAAAATTTTAATATAACTTTTCCTAAAAATTACAAAATATTGACTACAATTTCAAAGGCTATTGTACAAGTGAATGTAATGTCACGGCCACCTATAAAATACCAGTATTTTAAAAATCAAATCGAATATCAAACATATCAAAGAAAAGGTTAAAGTTTTAAAGATTCAATCAGTATTAAATCGTTATAAAATCAGAATATAATAAATAAGAACTAAAAATTATGAAAATAAGTAAAAAAGTAGTATAAAATAAAATACTTTATTGAAATAGAAAATACACTAATAATTATTAATATATAATAAACTAATAATAAATTTAATAATTTAAACTAATTTTGAATCCAATATAAAAAATAAAATAATTTTAAAAATTTGCATTCCTTTATTATCATTTATTTAAAAATAAAGTCGATAAAAAGAATTGTGATTTTATTTTAATTTCTTTTTTAATATCTTTTAAAAATGTTTTTTTATAATTTAAATATTTGTAATACATTATTAAATTATCTTAAGCAAAATTATATATATTAATTAATAATTCAATTTATTAATAAAATATAGAGACTATCAAGGACAATTTATTGAGTCCCACATATTTAAATAACTTACACATTCTCTTATTTAAGGAGTGCCACTTTTTATAAAAACTAACTAATTTTTTATTTAACCAGCCAGTTTTTTCTCGTAAAGGTTATAAACATGAACCAAACCGAAATACTATTTGGTTCAGACCGGTTGGTCCAATCTGGTTTTTCGATCATTGTAAAATACCGTCAAAATTTCCTATTTTGCTAAGTTATCAAAGTTATTTTTAATTATTGTAATTTTCCATTTTTGAAATACCCATTTTGTCCCCAGTCTTTTCGGTTTCTAGTTCAATTCACTATTATCTAACTTTTTCCTAATTAGACGCAATTTCCTATAACAACATAAATTATCTTAAACAAACCTTGTCAACCACCGCCGGTACAAAACTCCGGCGGGTGACATAAACGTTAACATTGATGATGCTATACCATCTTGAACCGGCCGGTTCACAGCTTATGAAATTGGATATGAAGTGAGAATTTTACGTACCCCAGAACCAGTATAAATGGCGGTCCTTATAGACCCGTCTTTGAGATTGATCAGTTTCGCTATTTCATCTACATATGCATCAGCTCCACCGGGAAACCTGAAACGGTCACCCTCGAACCGGACCCAATTCTGATTCGTCTTCTCGATCGTCAACTGCTTATGTGGCACGTTGGCGAACCACACGAAGTCTCTACTCTCCGGCCACCGGAACGGCACCTTGTAGCCGAACGGAGCTGGGACACGGCACTTCAAGAGCTCGTCTCTTCCGGGGCAGTGTCTCTCTCGGTATACCAGCCTGTCTCTGTCGAATTTGAGAGACCTCTGAGCGTCCTCGCATGGGGTGTACTCGACGAACTTGGGGTCGCATGGCGGGAGGTGGAAAACACGCGCAGTCAGGGACGGATTGTCCGAGTCGTAATGATGTGCAGTGAAGTCGAGAATGGTGGTGTTGGGGAGTAGTGAACGGCAGGGGATGAAATGATCGGAGGTGGTAACGGCTGTTGGAACATTGCCACGATGATCTTGATAGAAACCTATCAAGTAAAAGACTGCGCAGAGAATTGTGACGACTGTGACCTTGTAAAGACTGGCTTTTCTGGTCCAGGAGGTGATATTACACGTTGACTGTGCCATTACAATTGCAGAGAACCTCCAAAACCATGAGAGGAAGATCAAGAGACAAGAAAAAGAGATCAACAGACAAATGTTTGCGGGTGTTTGTGTACAAATCTACTGTCAGGAGAACGTGTTTATAGGGAAAAGAGAAGGAATTGGAGTAAGCGTAAGGTTGACGCATGGACTCTTCAGGGAGGGTTGGGTCAACCAGTCAACGTTTATACACGCGCCTACGCGCTGACTATCGTGGAAGTGTGACGTGGAAACAGCAGGATCCTTTAGTGGTTTTTTTGGGAGTTTGAGGTTATCAGTTATCTACAAATAGGGATGACAATGGGTAAGGTTCTGTTCGGGTTTTACTTTACTCATATTCATATCCATTTTTTATGATTTAACTCATATCCATATTTATATTCATCGGTTTTTACGATTTACTACCCATATCCAAATCCATTGGGTTGTTCGGATTTTTGGATATCCATCGGGTTGTATAGCACATAAAAATATAACTTCTAAATAGAAAATATAAAGAGTAGATTTTTGC
>JAOTAX010000004.1:2011394-2039428 GCA_025629825.1 Erythroxylum guanchezii | reverse complement strand
TTATAAATTTCTTCTTCTTATGATTATTCTTATTATTAGTAGATTTATTATTATTTATTATTATTATTATTATTATTATTATTATTATTATTATTATTATTATTATACATTTTTATTTATTTATTTATTTATTTATTATTATTATTATTATTATTATTTTTGTATTTATTATTATTCAAAAATTTTCTTATTATTAAGAATTTTGTACTTATTATTTATTTATTATTATTATTATTATAAATTTTGTATTTATTATTATTCAAATTTATTATTATTATTATTATTATATTTATTATATTTATAAATTTTGTATTTATTATTATTCAAAATTTTTCTTATTATTAAGAATTTTGTACTTATTATTATTATTGTTGTTGTTGTTGTTGTTGTTGTTGTTGTTATTATTATTATTATTATTATTATAATAAATTTTGTATTTATTATTATTCAAATTTATTATTAATATTATACATTTTGTACTTATTTCTTATTATTATTAATTTTGTTGTTGTTGTTGTTGTTGTTGTTGTTGTTATTATTATTATTATTATTATTATTATTCGATATTCATTTTAAATTGTTATTATTATTATTTGTTAACTTTTTTCCTAATACAAATCATTCGTAATAAAATTATCAATGAATTACATATTTCTAATCATATTAAGGACCAGGGGCATTTTCATCGTTGGCACTAGATTTATTTTCTGTCCACGATAACCAAACACATTTCTGTCCTTGAGATGGAGACAGTTTTTTCTGTTATGTCCACCATAACCAAACACCTCACTGTCTCCAATTTTTGTTCCGTTTCATCTCCAAATTTTTGCTCTGTTCCATCTCCGCATACAGGAGACAGCAATCATACGTAGCGTAAGTTTCGTTTTCATTTTTTTAATCTTGTCTCTTTTGACTTAGAGAGAGAAGAAACGAAAAAATAACGTTTTCTTGTTAAAGACCATTCATTAAAAAAATGAAAAAAAATCTCTTTTATTCTTAACGTTTTCGTAAGAACCATTTTTCACTCTTGAAGACTTTTTTTTAATTAAAGGGAAACTGACGAATTAGATTGCAAAATAAGTCTGGAGAAACAGATCCTTAACATATCCTTAAATAGGATACGTTGGCACCCAATAGGTGTAGTATCAAAATATGTGACACTGACATCAGAATGTTCTGCATGGGTGGCAAGCCAGTTAGCACGTTTGTTGCTCTCTCGGTATACATGTCGATGGACAACAAACTAGTTCCGCGTGAATAGTTTGTGAATACCCGTTACTATGGAGTTGAACACCTTAAAGCAGGTGTCCGAGGAAGAGATGATATCTTGCACCGCGAGAGAATCCACTTTCATTTTTCACTATTGAAGACTTTCAATAATCATTTTCCCAACACTCATGAAAGAAGAGAAAAATGAAAACCGACATTTCTAAGCTTTTGGATTATAAGAAACAGAATGAGTAAAACCATAAGCGTAAAACCAATGTATGATATAGCTAAAAATAACATATAAAAAGAATCACAATATTCATAAAAATTCAAATCTTTATATTCAAATAATCAATAGCCAAATTGCAGACTTACGCATGCATATGTCATAAAAAAATTTTACCTGCTCTGATACCAATATTAAAAATAATCAAGATAGAACATAATCACGTAGATCATGTTAAACAGGATTTGTGCATATGCATACGAAAACAAAACATCACATACTTGAATTATTGTTGTAGTTCTATTGGTTAAAGAACGTTTTACTCTATATCTCTTTCTACATAAGATTTTGTTCAAAAGATTACCTTTATCATTTGTTCTTTGGTTTTTAAATTCAAATCCTTAACTACCATTAGTAGTTATTGACAGTATGATGATCATAATACCTCTTATGGGTGTATATGATTCATTATATCTTATGGAAAAAAATTAATAACAATTTTAATATCACCTAATATTTTAAATTATTTTTTAAAAAGTGAAAAAAATTACTAAAAAAGACTTTCCGTATAATTAAAAAATTGTGGTTAATCATCATTGACCATCAATACTATATATAATAAATATTAAATTTGGATAAAATATATAACATTCAAAATTATAAAATAAACTTTTTGTAAAGTCTAATTTTTAAAGAAAAATTACTTTCTCTTACGTTAAAAAATAATGGCAAAAAATATATAAATGAATATTCCACGTAGACTAATCAAATGTTATAGATGCAATAATCAAACTCAATTAAAACCAATAATTTTAGATAATTACAGTAAATTATTATTTTATATCAATTTAATTACATTAGATCAAATTTAAGAATCAATTTTGATCATTATATTTGAACGATCCTAATTATTGGGTTTACTAGCAATTTGGAAAATCTAAATCCATGCAGTTTTCTCCACGTATACCTTAATTATATGTATAAAAATATTTTATATAATATCATACGTTCTATTTAATTTAATATTATTAATAAATTCGATTTAAAAATAAACTTAAAACCAATTATATATTCTTAAAACTATCATTACAAACTAAATTATGATATTATTTAGAGAAGCTGTAGATTAAGAAGTTGGGTAATTTATAATTATTAATAATAATTTAAATTAAATTTAACCAGTTCAAATTTAAAAGTTTGGTTAAGTTTTTATATTAGTAACGTGTAATCAGTTGGTACGTGATCTTAATATTATGTGTATTTTATTATTATTTTTAATCATAATTAAGGAGAGAATTAAAAAAATTAAAATTAAAAAGATTTTTGAAAATTTTATAAATTAAATTTTTTATAAGGTTAGAAAATAGTGTAATTGTTTATTGTAAAATCCACTATTTTGGATTTGGGGGTTAAGAAATAATTAGGAAGAATTATAAAAACATATATTAAAATAAGTAAAAAATTAAGAACAACAATAATTGGGGAGTGGCAAATGTACAAATAAAGGAATTATTGAGGGGTATTACTGCACATTGGCCTTCAAATATCTCTCCTTCTCTCTACTCTGGTTTCTGATAATAATCCTAATGCCTCTTTTTCTTGCTTTCTCTATATATATCTGAATGTATACGTAAGATATATGCAAAACTTATATTTCTATTTCGCTCTTTGGGATTTGGGGTCGGTCCGGAAATTTCTGAAATTACACACTTTTGATGGTTAACCAAGGTATTTGATTCGCTATTGTGTTCTTCTTATTCTTCGTTTTGATTTTTATTTATCATTTTTTTTAATTTGTCTCTCTGGGCGAAGTTCCCCTTGTTTTCTTAAATTAAGCGGTTCCGTTTTGTTGGTCGTTTTTATCATGAAAAGTTAAACTTTTGTTTATTTTTAACGTAAGAATTTAGCATTTTCAGTTTAAAGTTTGGTTAGTTCAGTTATTAGTTCAATTCTCAGTAGCGTAATGTTGGAGAATAGGCTTTGGTTGCTGTAATCATTCCTATGGAGAGGGGATGAATTTATTTGAGCCTGTAAAGTTGGAAAAATCATTCCTTTTATCTATGTATGTTATTGTTGTGTTCTTAACAGTGTTTTGGGTTTTGAATCAGGTTTTGAGAAGCTTGAAAAGGAGGGCTACTTCCTTCCAATGGATACCTCTGTGGACGTTTTCAATTGCCTTGACCATGACATGTCTGTGAAGATTCTCACGTGTTTGGAAGACCCATCTGATCTTGTCCGTTTTAGTTGTGTCTCACATTATTGGCGGAACTTTGGTGAGTTATTACTGGGAAATCAGAATTGAATTTGGCTATTGTATGGAGCCTTTAGGACAAGTTTTATATTTGAGGTTTGTTGAATGAAATTTAACTGATGAGTTGAATGGATAAAGAGTTGGGGACTCTGAGTTGGATTTCTTATTTAAACATATTGATTGGTTTCAATGTATGTGCTGCAGTGGCTGAAAATGGCCTTTCTAAGCAACTGTGCCTGAGAATGTTCCCTTGCCTTCAGAGGGTCGTGCGTGTCACTGAACCTAGTTGCAGTGTCAACAAATCTTTGGAAGTTGGGTGTAGTAAGTTTGTGGAATTGGAAAACCTTAAGATGGAACACAGAGTTTATAGTTTTCTTGCCCGAGGTTGCTTGTCATTTCCTCTTAGAGAATGCGTTTATGACGCAATAAGTGCTTCTAGCACTGACAATTATCTGCTGGAAAGCGTCCGGAATACTCTTGAGCCCAGAGAAATAGTAGCAGGGCGACCTTCATACTGGTCAAGTCAAGGGCAAAGTAATCCTGCAGTGCCTGAGACACTCGTCTATAAGTTGGTTGCTGACATTTGTGTCATCAATGAGATCAGAATACAACCTTTCCAAGGTTGGTCTTCAAAATATTTTCAGTTCACGTACATCTCAGTATTTAAGTATATATTCTTCTTGATGTCCAACTTCTTTTTTTGTTTTGTTCTTCTTTTACTGAGGCTGAACATTTTGTTTCTTTGGTGTCCAGCTTATTTTCAGTGGGGTAGTCCCATATATTCTGCTAAAGCTGTGCGCTTTAGGATGGGACATGCCAAAGTTCCACTGGATGATCCCATAGATGAGCCTTTAGATTGTTGTCCAGATGACAAGTTCTTGTGGACTTACACTTCCCCAGAGTTTCCAATGGCTCAGGTAAGCTGAATTCCATTGTTTTCAATTTTTTTCTCTTTTAATTGTGGGTACAGTTATTAAATTGCTAACCCATTTCACTTGGAAAGCACAGAAGACTGAGGAAATTGGATGAAGCATTTCCCCAAGTGTGTCCTTACTATATATTTAACTTCACTTCATTCTTCATACCATATAAAAAAATCAACCATGACTGGTTTGTTCTGGATAATTCTTGCTCTATTACTGTTAGAACAAGACTTTTTTGGCATGTTCTGTTGTTATGCTTGATTGCAAGTTTATAGTTATCTACTATGAGGCAATAGTCATTACTGCTGATGCCAGTATATTGCATCAATAACTTAAAATTCATTTCACAAGCTAACTTTGGTCTAGATCCTGAATATGAAGTTTGAAATGCTTTCTTTTTTTGTGGAGGATTAGTGTATGGTCACAATGCTTGTCATGTTACTGATAACCAGACAACCAGCCTTTTAACCATGGACATGTTATATTTTTGGAGTCCATTTCACAAAGAATAAAAAATCATTCATAGGATTTAATCTTCTTTTAGTAGCATGTAGTTTAAACTCCTCATGAGGAGTAAAGGAAACATTGTTGCTAGTAATATGGCTGTACTTTTAAGACCACGAAGGGGAAGCTATGTATTATCTCCTTCACACACACACACAAGCATACACTCTTGGCTAATTTTTAGTAGTTTGCTTATCATCTATTTGTCTTTGAGTGGTTATGTCTTTTCAGTGTATCTCAAGGGAAGCTTTGATTATCATCTCTTCTTCGTGAACAGGAAAATTGCTTGCAGAAGTTTGAACTTCCAGAGCCTGTTCTTTGCATTGGTGGAATTTTGGAGGTTGAGCTGTTGGGTAGGGTTCAGAGACAGTATGTGGATGACTTGTTCTACATATGGTTTGTTCTTCTCACTTTTCTTTTCTTCTTCTCTAATTCTCTTTAAAAGGTCTTTCTTTTGTTTGATGTGACACTTATTGCGTGTATATCCTGGGCAACCTGAGAAATCTTTGGATGTGCTGGCTTCCATGTTATTCTTGATTTCGATAGCATTACACTTTTTCTTCGGTTATAGTTAGGCTTTCTTGAAAGAGCAATCCTAAGTAGGAAAACTGGTGAATTAGGACCACACAATCCAATGGTTGATGGATGAAAAGCCTGTGTGTTGTTGTCATCGTGTCTTTCCTGAATCCAATTTTCTTTCTAGAAAAATTCTTCCTGTATCACAAGGTGAAGGTTTCAGCAGAGGCTGAACCACTGCTCTCAATGCTTGCATAGTTTGCTGTTATGGATAGCTTGCAGTGCTAACCTCCCCGTTGCGATATTGCAGTGTTTGTCATGTTCAAGCTGTGGGCCGGCCGTTATCGCCCGCATTTGGTGCTGAAATCCTTGAACCATCAGGCAAGTTTGTTCTAAAAGCACATAGTTATACCCAACCAAGCTCAACTGAAGAGGATCCCTTTGCACGAGCCATATCATTTCTGCCTGAAGAAGTTCTCAACTTAGAGCGGATTTTGAGCATGCTTCGAGGACAAGGTGTTGTGTTCGAGGAATATGGTGGGAATGAAGAAAATGTGGAGTCAGATGAGGATGTTGATTCTGACTTTGAGTAGAGTCACGTTTCTAATCTTGGTGTTTATCCTGGTCCTATGCGTTCAGACAGAATAACAAGTCAAAATATAATGGCTTCTGTGTATGAGAGAATTAACTATTGGGTGAAACTGAAGCATTCTTCAGAACATTTCGTCAAGTTAATGGATAACTCTCTGTTTTTATGATTCCCCACTTCACATTGTCCATTCCTTAAGAGCAGACTGTTGCCACCTCTACTGTTTAAGTTTTGTTTGCTGATCATTCTTAGGTTGTGATATCTGTTCAAGTCAAATGAACATTATCATGAAATTGTCATCCACCTTAGATGCTTTAAACCCGAATCCAACCCGAACTCAACAAAGCTATATCCAAGAAGATGTACAATGTTTCATGTTTGAACCGCTCTCGGGCTAGCTTTGGATTGAGCACTTTCAACTGAGCACGCCTGTATCTGATTTGAGTAGTGAAGTAAAACCCAAAAAGCGCCGAAAAGGACTTCTCATCTTCATACTGAACGTGCGAACCTCACTCTTAGAGTAGAAGCACGTGGGAGAACACGTGATGGGATGTGGGACCTCCTGGCTGTATAAATCATTTGACGTGGCACTTTCACAGATAGAGCCCACTGAATTTTTTTAACAAAATATCTTATTTAAATAAAGATTACAAACTTAACATTTTTATATTTATTCTTTAAATGTTTATATTTATTTTTAGTATTGCAAATATTATATTTATTTTATTATTAAAATAATTTCAATAATATAATATATTACAATTAATATAAAATATTTTATTTTAAAATATGTCATATATTAACTAATTTAAGTAAAATAATTTAAAATAATTATTAATTTAAATCAAATTTAGCTAGTTTTAATTTTTGGAGTTTAGTTAAGTTTCTATATTAATAACATTTGGTTAGTTCATGTACGATCTTAATGTTATGTGTATTTCATTATTATTTTAAAACCAAAATCAAAGAGATAAAATTTAAAAAACTAAAAATTAAAAGTTTTTTCAAAAATTGAAAATTTAAAAGGAGATTTTTGTATTTTACATTTTATTTCAAGCGAAATATATAATATATTCAATATTTTATATGTGATATGTTATATTTCAAAAGCATTATGTTTAATTTTTAAAAATACAATGTAATCAATTAATTATATATTTTAATTTATCTATTTGATGAATTTTACTTCCTAATAAGTTATATGGTTAGAAAAAAGTATAATCGTTTAAAAGTATTGTAAAATCCACTATTTTGGACTTGGTATGTAAAACATATTGTGGTGTCGCTTCAAAATAATCTAAATTGGACTCTTTTTTTTAATTTGGGGATAGGAAATAATTAGGAAGAATTATAAAAGTCAATCGTTACAAAATTCAACTGTTTGAAGCGTCCAATTTTTTAATTTAGCTTTTAACTTTTTGGTTCAATTTATTTTAATAATTTTTATTCAGTTCAATTTTTAGCTTTTATGTTGAATTTATTTTAATAACTTTTGTTGTTAAAAATCGATCAATTTATTAATTAATTAGTTAATTTTGTGTATATTAACAAGTTCTTATACAAAAATAAATAAAATTTTATTTAACAATATCCTTTTTTAATTTAACTTTAAATTTTTCAATGTGTAAGGACAATTTTTAATCATATTTTTAATTATTTAATTTTATCTAATATTTATCCTATTTTAAAACAGTCTAATTTCAACTGAACCTTTTAAACTTTAACCGGTTTAACTTGTGGTTTTCAAAACATTTATAGAAGTGTCTATAAAAATATGTGAAAAAGTAAGAACACTAATAATTGGGGAGTGACAAATGCATAAATATAGGATTATTGAAAGGTATTACTGTACATTTGCCTTCAATTATCTCTCCTCTCTCCTTTGGTATCTAATAATTCACATCAAATCCTCTATTTTAGTTATGGTATTCCAATCCTGTTCTATTAAATCTCATCTATACATTTATATGAGGGTTCATATAAATGTGTTGATGAGATTTAATAGAACATGATAGGAACAACATAATCAGAATCGGAGATCTGATCCTCTGATAATCATCTTAGTTCCTCTTTTTCATGCTCTCTCTCTATATGTATGCGTGTGGTGAAAACAATGAGCTGACTCATAGGCTTAAATTCAAGTGTTTTTAATGAATCGATTCATGGGTTAAATCAAGTCTAAACTGGTTTGAAGTCAAATTTTTCTAAACAAAACGACATCATTTTGTTTAGAAAAGTTAGGCTTTGGGTAGGCCTGGACCCGGGCAACCCAGACTCAGACTCAATTAAAAAAAACAATATTTTACACTTTAAATTTTAAAAAATTAGCGAGATCGGCCTGTATCCGTGAGATATATGCATAACTATTAACTAACCTTCCTATTTTGCTCTTTAAGGATTGGGGCCAGTTCGGCAATTTCTGAAATTACACTCTTTTTGGTGATTGACCAAGGTACGTGATTCGCTATTGTGTTCTTCTCATTCTTCGTTTTGTCTCTCTGGGTGAAGTTCCCCTTGTTTTCTTAAATTAAACAGCTCCATTTTGTTGGTTGTTTTATCATGAAAAGTTGAATTTTTTTGGGGGGATGAATTTAGCATTTTTAGTTTAAAGGTTGGTTAGTTCAGTTATTAGTTCAATTCTTAGTAGCATAATGTTGGAGAATAGGCTTTGATTGCTGTAATCATGCCTATGGAGAGGGGATGAATTTATTTGAGCCTGTAAAGTTCTTCTAGTTTGGAAAATTCATTCCTTTTGGCTATTTATGTTGTTGTGTTCTAAACAGTGTTTTGGGTTTTGAATTAGGTTTTGAGCAGCTTGAAAAGGAGTGCTACTTTCTTCCAATGGAGGCCTCCGTGGAATTTTTGAATTGCCTTGACCATGACATGTCTGCGAAGATTCTCATGTGTTTGGAAGACCCATATGATCTTGTCTATTTTAGTTGTGTCTCGCATTCTTGGCGACGTTTTGGTGAGTTATTAATGGGAAACCATAATTGAATTTGGCCATTATATGGAGCATTTAGTACAAGTTTTATATTTGAGGTTTGTTGAATGAAATGTAACTGATGAGTTGAATGGATAAAGAGTTAGGGAGTGTGAGTTTGATTTCTTGTTGAAACATATTGATTAGTTTTAATGTATGTGCTGCAGTGGTTGCAAATGGCCTTTCTAAACAACTGTGCTTGACAATGTTCCCTTGCTCTTAGAGGGTCGTGCATGTCACTGATCCAAGTTGCAATTTCAACAAATCTTTGGAAGTTGGGTGTAGTAAGTTTATGGAATGAGAAAACCTTGAGATGGAATACAAGCTTATACTTTTCTTACCTGAGGTTGTTCAGCATTTCCTCTTAGAGAATGCATTTCTAATGCAATAAGTGCTTCTAGCACTGACAATTATCCGTTGGAAAGAATCCGTAATATTCTTGAGCCTAGAGACAAGGTTGCAAGTATACCTTCGTACTGGTCAGGTAAAGGGCAAAGTTGTAACGCCCCAAAAATTTTGATTTCATGAATAGTGCATTTGTGTCATGAATAGTATATTTCAAGGTGAATAGTGATACTCGAGACCCAAATTACATTATATTTTATTTGGCTTCGGATAATATTGTTCAAGGACAACTTGAGGATCAAATTAGAGTTCAAACGAGTTCATTTTGAGGGTTTGACAAAGATTGATCAATGATCAAAGTTAAAACCTAGAAAGGGTGAAAGTCAAACCCAAAACTATTAATGAAAATAAATGATATTAATTAAGGTCTTTACGTGAGGTTGATATTTTTTTAATGTTTTTTTAGAAAAAGAAAGAATAAATTTATAGATAAAGTTAATTTTGGATCTAAAAAAAAAGAATTAGAAAATTTTTTACGAGGGACCATATGACATTTTTGTCAACTTCCCCTTCTCTTCTTCTCTAAAACGTTACCAAGAATACCTCCCTCCTTTCTTCTCCATTTTTCTTTCATTTCTTTCATTTTCAAGCCAATTTTCTTTAGTTTTAACCCCCAATTCACCTATTAAATACTAAATCATCAACCTAGAGTCCCTAAACTCACTATATCAACAAAAAAATTGAGAAAAGATGAAGAAAAGGTATATAGGTGTTCTTAATGAATAGTACCCAAAAATTTATAAGGTAAGTTAATAGGGTTTTGATTGTTTTTAGTATATGATTTTGGTATAGTTGCATGCATTAATGAATGAAATGCATAAAATTGAATTTGTTATGCAATATTATGAAGATAAAGAAGATGAATTGAAGGAGAGAGAGAAAGAGAAAGAAAAGGAATAAGGAACTAATGATGAAATTGAAATTTATGGAAGTTTAATTTGAAGATTTGGACATCAATTTAGTATGTGTTCTTGCAATTCTACTTTTTCCTAAAAATTGTGTATTAGGAAATTTAGGGTCCTTGATTAAAATTGGGGGTTTATGAAATTGTTGTTAAAAATATTTAATTGGATGTTAAATAAAGTAGTGTATGTGATTAATTGAAATTTTGAACTTATAATTTGTATTTTCCCCAATTGGCATACATTATGCTTGAATTGAGAAACTTGATATACATGTTATTTTTGACTAATTGGTGAGATAATATGTCTTGAATGTTGTATGAATTAAATTAAAACCAATAACGGAAGAAAAAAATGAAATTAAAGAATGAAATTTACTTTGGCCGAATATGAAATAGCTTGAATTGGTTATTATGAGCTTTTATTATGAAATTTCAATAGAATTTAATTAGATTTGTCCCTAGTAAAATAGATAGGAATTGGAGGAATGTGATAAGGTTGGTATGCCAATTAAAGAGTTAGCAGTACTGCGTTATGATATATGATACCAGGCTGTATGGCTCCGAGAGCTCGGTTCTAGTGTAAGATATTTGATTTGGGTTATGAACTGCATGGCTACGAGAGCTCAGTTCCAATATAAATGTATATATACAAATGGATCATTTGGTTCTGAGAATTCGATCTTGTATTTTTTTAAAATCTCGCTTATCTAGTCCGGTGATGCAATTTCGATAGATTTTACTTTGGGGCAATTACAGAAAAAATAAATGCATGATTAATGATTAAAGAACTTCAAATGAAATTAGTAATTGAATGTACAATTTATTGATCATTGTATAATTCGATATAAACTATTACAATAGATACATGCTTGTATTTCATAACTTAATTTTAAATGCCTATTTATGCTTAAAAAAATGAAGATATTTATATGTGTGTATATATATATATATATTATACATGTTATGATTGAATGAATTGAATTGAATGAGAAATGAAATTGCTTGAACATCACTAAGCCTATAGCTTAGCGTGTGGATTTTTTTTTTCTGCGAGAAGGTTTTGAAGAGAATTAGAAGAAAGTTGGTGGATCTACTACAACACAAGAGTCACAAAAAGGATCTCAAAAAATTTGGAGGTAGATGTACTACAAATTTTTATTTTGTTTTTGGATATGGCATGTACACATAAAGAAGTGAAAGATCTTAAAGGATTTTATTGTGAATTATCTATGAATAAATGAAGTTATGTATGAAATCTAGTTTAGATGTGTTGAAATGTATTGGAGGATAGGCAAATTATTTTTTTTCACGGACTTTGACATGGAGATGGATACTTGAGTAATATGCATAAGAAGTGTATTGAAGTTTATTGCAAGAGGTTTCAAGTAAATATAGAGGAAGCTCTGTCTAAATTTTTATAAAGTGAATAGTAATTGCTAGAATAATGAGGTTTTAAGTAGAAAATGTTGTAGTTTAAAGTATTAAGTATTTAAGAATATGATAACAGTCAGTATGCCGATTCCGTTATCGGGTATGGGGTATTACAAAAGTAATCATGCAGTGCCTAAGACACTCATATATAAGCTGGTTGACATTTGTGTCATCACTGAGATCGGAATACAACCTTTCCAAAGTTAGTCTTCAAAATCTTCTCAGTTCATTTACATCTTAGTATTTTAAGTATATATTCTTCTTGACATCCAACTTCCTTTTTTTTCTTCTTTTATTAAGATTGAACATTTTGTTTCTTTGGTGTCCCCCTTATTTTCAGTCAGGTTCTCCTATATATTCTACTAAAGTTGTGCACTTTAGGATGGGACATGCTAAACTTCTAATGAATTGTCACATATATGTGCCTTTAGATTATTGTCCATATGACAATTTCTTGTGGACTTTTTTAGATTATTGTGCAGATGACTAGTTCTTGTGGACTTACACTTCCCCAGAGTTTCCAATGGCTCAGGTAAGCTGAATTGCATTGTTTTCAACCTTTTTCTCTTTTAATTGTGGGTACAGTTATTAAATTGTCAACCTTAGAAGATTGAGGAAATTGGATGAAGCATTTCCCCAATTGAGGAAATTGGATGAAGCATTTCCCCAATTGTGTTCCTTACTATATATTTAACTTCACTTCATTCTCATACCATGTAGAAAAATCAACCATGACTCTTTTGTTTTGGATAATTCCTGCCCTACTACTGTTAGAATAAGACTTTTTTGGAATGTTTTGTTACTATGCTTGATTGCAAGTTCATAGTTCTCTATTATGAGGCAATAGTCATTACTGCTAACACCAGTATATTGCATCACTAACTGAAAATTCAATTCACAGGCAATAGTCATTACTGCCAACACCAGTATATTGCATCACTAACTGAAAATTCAATTCACAAGCTAACTTTGGTTTAGATCCTGAATATGAAGAAATGCATTCTATTTTTATGGAGGAGTAGAGTATGGTCACAATGCTTGTCATGTTAGACCCTGGAAAATTTTTCTTTAAGTAAGCATGATTGCAAATAATTTTGGAGTTTAGATAGATTATGTCGAGGTTAGTAGGAATGGATAAGTGGAATTTAAGTGTTGATATAATAAGGAAGTTCAAGGACATTTTTGAGAGATCACTTAAGCATGAAAGAGTATAAGCTTATAAGGAAGGATAAGATAGACTTTTTGGGCTCATTAAGAGTAGAAATAGAAAAAGGATGTGTTGTTTTGCTTGTCAAGAGGAGAAAACTTGTTAAGGTAGGTTAACCATATTTTCTTTTTACTTTAAGGTAGGAATGAGTTGTGTTATGAAGAAGGAGTTAGAAAGGAAAAAGGATTAATGTAGAGAATGAAAAAAAAGGGTTTGTGTTGGAAGAAGATGGATTAGGAGAACCCAATTAATTTTAGGGTTTCTAAGTTAGGTCTTAAGTTTTCTAACTTAGATGGGTTATGGGTAGGTTAGATTTGAGTTCAATTTGTATTTGTTGAAATTGTATGTTTTTCTTTTTAAGTTATGTATTTGATTGGAACCTTGGTTATTATAGGGGACTAAGGGAATCCTAGCCAAGAGCAAGGGGAAAGACAAGCTTAACTTGGTTTTTGCAAGCTAACTAGGTGGGTAACATATTTAGGTTTCTAGCATAATTGGATAAATTTCTGCCTATGTGTGTATATTGAAAATTGATTTGTTGAAATTGACTTGTTTGTAAATGTTGAAAAATACATGGTGAAATATGGCTATGTTTTACCTCACAAGAGGTCATGACATTTGCATTAAATGAAAATGAAGACAAAACATAAAAGGATGAGCATATGAGAAAACGAATATGTGCCTTTTGGTTAGGCGAGAGTGGAACCATTCTGTTCGTCACGTGCACGTTGACAAGAGCCTTCTCCCGGTTGCCCGCTTGTAGCATAGGAGCTCCGAATTTGGACTCATTGTGTTTATGGGGCAAACTTCGGTTTCTCCATTTTGTCTCCATAGGACCCTCGAGCCAATTTCTGTGCATTGCATCTTTAAACTTGTCATGAATGATGCATTTGAGTGTTATGTGCTATGAGTGTAAAGCCAATTGAAGAATGCTTGAATTAGAAAATATACGTATACATACATACATACATATATATATACATATGCAGATACATGAATTTGTGGTCAATTATCAATGAATCTCAATATGTTAGTCACTGAGCTGTGTAGCTCACCCCACTATTTCCCTCCTTAGGTGCAGAACAAGAAGGTTAGCGATCCTTGCAAGGCTTCAGAAACTCCAAGATAATAGAAACATTTGTAATTAAGTTGGTTCAATCCCTTTTGGACAACTTCATAACATGTTAAAGCATTGAGCATCTTATATACGTTGTATTTTGTGTAAGCTTTTGCTTAATATGTAATTAAAGTTATGTATGAGCTTCTGTGGGTTTTGGCAAATGAGTTTAGAACTGAAAAGTTCCTAGGTATATAGTATGAAATGTTTGGACATTTGAGTCGAGAGTTATGATCTTTATAAGTGAAGATGCTCTGGAGAGTGTAGATAGTGATTTAGAACTTTTAGGGATGAGAAGAAAGCAAAATTGAGAAGGAAGCAAAAACTGAGAAGGAAGCCAAACTAAGAAGGAAGCCAAGGAAGCGAAACTAAGAAGGAAGCGAAACTAAGAAAAAGCGAAACTAAGAAGGAAGCAAACTAAGAAGGAAGCCAAAATAAGAAGGAAGCAAACTAAGAAGGAAGCGAAACTAAAAAGGAAGCAAAACTCAGAAAGAAGCAAAACTGAGAAGGAAGCAAAAGTAAGAAGGATTCAAAACTAAGAAGGAAGCAAACTAAGAAGGAAGTGGAACTAAGAAGGAAGCAAAAGTGATAAGATACAAAAGTCAGAAGGAAGAAAATGCAGAAGATAGAATCTATATTTGAGATCTTCATAAAAGTTGTAGATCTTGAAGTCTTCTTTCAAACCGTCTAAAAACGAAGTCAATCCGACATCTGTAGTGAAAGTTATGGCAATTGCACCAAGGCATGTACAATATGAGTAGAGACATGAACATGTTGGATTCGTTTGACCATAACTTCTTCGTCCGATCTCCGGTTGAGACAATTCTTGAAGCATTGGATTTCTAACACGCTTTTATACCTTCCCACAATAAATCCGATATCTCTAGAGAAAGTCATGGCTGTTTTCCCGAAACAGGTTCAGTATGATTGAGGACAAAATCATGTTTGATTCTGAATGCTGGACTTCAAAAGCGGGGCCCAGCATGTCATGTTACTGATAACCAGACAATTAGCCTTTTAACCATGGATATGCTCTATTTTCAGTATTATCTCCTTCACGCATACACAAGCATACATGCATACACTATTGGCTATTTTTTAATAGTTTGATTATCATCAATTTGTCTTTTGAGTGGTTATGTCTTTTCCAGTGTATCTGAAGGGAAGCTTTGATTATCATCCCTTCTTTATGAACAGGAAAATTGCTTGCAAAAGTTTGAACTTTTAAAGCCTGTTCTTTACGTTGGTCAAATTTTACAGGTTAAGTTGTTGGGTAGAGTTTAGAGACAATATATGGACGACTTGTTGTGTATATGGTTTGTTCTTCCCACTTTTCCTTTCTTCTTCTCTAATTCACTTTAAAAGGTCTTTCTTTTGTTTGATGACACTTATTGCATGTATATTTTGGGCAACCTGAGAAATCTTTGGATGCGCTTCAATATTATTCTTGATTTCGATAACATTACACTTTTTCTTTTGTTATAGTTAGGCTTGCTTGAAAGCGCAATACTAAGTAGGAAAAATGGTGAATTAGGACCCCACAATCCTATGACTGATGGATGAATAACTTAGCCTTGTTTTGTTGTCATCGTATCTTTCCTGAATCCAATTTTTTTTCTTGAAAAATTCTTCCTATATCACAAATTGAAGGTTGTAGCAAAGGTTGAACCACTGCTCTCAATGCTTCATAGTTTGCTGTTATGGATAGCTTGCTGTGCTAACCTTTCTGTTGTGATATTGCAGTGCTTCTCATGTTCAAGCTATTGGCCATCCATTATGGGCCACAGTGCTATGATCCTTGAACCATCATGCAAGTTTGTCCTAAAAGTGCCTAGTTATATCTAACCAAGCTTAACTGAAGAGGATCCTTTTGCACGACCCAAATCATTTCTGCTTGGACAAGTTCACAACTTAGGGCAGATTTTGAACGTGCCTCAAGGACAAGGTGTTGTGGTTGAGGAATATGGTTGGAATGAAAAAAGGGAGGCATCATATGAGGGTGGTGAATTTGAGTTTGTAGAGTAGAATCATGTCCCAACGTAAGTGTTTATCCTGGGCCTATGCTTTCAGACAGAATAACTAGTCCAAATGTAATGGCTTCTGTGAATGAGAGAATAAGTATTTGGTGAAACTGAAACATTTGTCAGAACGTTTTGTCAAATGAATGGATAACTCTCTGTTTTTATGATTGCCCATTTAACATTTTCCATTCCATTAAGCAGGTTTGTCTCTTCCATTTTTGGTATTTATTCTTTCAAAATTGGTATGTTTATTTAGGTTCAATCAGATTTGAGCTTAAACACTGTCAAATATTTTTCAATCAGATTCGAGTTTTAAGGCCAGATTGTTGCCATATCTATTGTTAAGTTTTGTTTACTAATGATTCTTAGGTTGTCTTGCTATGATTATTAGGTTGTCATACTATGATTTGTGATAACTTTTCAAGTCAAATGAACACTATCATGAAATTGTCATCCACCTTTGCTACTTATAACCTGAACCCAACACAAAGCTTATATACATGAGGATGTTTATATGTTTGAATCGATCTCAGGAACCTAACCTGATCTTAAATCTAAATTCGATCAAAACTACTTAAAGCTTAAGATTGACATGAAAGTATTATTAATTTTTATTACCACACAAAATAGGAGCGAAATGAACTGTGGCCACAAAACGTTAAAAATTGTAAAGGGTTAAGAAGGGTGGAACCTGTTAGATCCCTAAGTCTTGATGGTGGAATCATGCAGGCATTGACGAGCCTTAACTAAGGTTTGACACGCAGAACAACGAAACAAGGCAAACATTTACAAAGAGGCAAGGAGGAAAAGGGGCAATGTCAAGCATTAACATGCATTGGTGCACATTGGCAGAAATCTTTGACGAGATGTAAGATTCAGATGTGAGATCAAAAGAGGGTTCGAGATGGACTTGGAGTCGAAGGTTATATAGATTATACGTATGACAAAATATGCGAGAGTTCTAAGGTGACTTAGCAAGTTAGATCAAGCATGGTGCGAGTTTTGCTATAGTTTCGGACCTTGTACAAGTTGACTTGGCAAAGGCTAGGTTCTTGATGGACTAAGGACTTAGTGTGCGCTCAAATGGACAGACCATATTAATGAAGTTGACATGGGTAAGCATTGGACGAACCAGTGTGCTATTGGCTTGGATGACTTATCATCAACTGATAAAGATGAGGGGATCTTGAACGACGTGGGAGATAAGATTACAGTGGATGAACATCAGCTCTAAACGATAAAGACTACGTAGAGGATCATTTGAAGATAAGAGAGATCTTCGTGGATATGGATAGATCATTCATAGATAGATGTAATCTTTTATCTTGTTATTGTGATGTAACTTAATCCTATTAGATAGAGTCCTAATTGGATGAGGATGTCATTCTATTGGTCAGTGTGATGTAATTTGATAAGGATAAAATAAGATAAGATGTGATCTTCGCTAGTAAAGTTCTATTAGGATTCTAACTTGGTCATCTAGAGTTGCCTATCAATAGCTCATTTGAGCCTTGCTCTTCTCAGAGAGAGGGAGATTGAGGGAGCATCCTTTGTATAGTTTGAGGGAAGTAATAAAGGTTGGCATTTTGTTGTGTCTTTTTCTTGTTCTTATTGTTACTATGAATCTTTAGTTCTTTCATGTTTTTCTTGCAAGGGTGTGAAAATGAAATACTGCGAGGGTCATGAGGCATTCGAGAACAAGTAGATTATTCGATGGACGTGTTGAAAGCACTTTGGTGAAGGTGCAAGAGCCACAAGTTTTTTTACAGCAAACGAAGTACCAAAGAGCTTGAAAATTTCTTGTGGGCATGGAGCATTACTTTATAGCAAAAAAGGTGGCCAATTCAGATAAGGTGTCGATAACAACAATGTACCTGGTGAAGGATTCAAAGCTATGGTGGAAAATAAGAACCTCCAATGACACCAGTGCGGATAGACCTCCTATCGACACTTAAGAGAAGATGAAGAAGGAGCTAATGAACCAGTTCCTCACAAACAACACTTCATAGCTGGCGAGGGAAGCTTTGAAGAGGTTGAAGCAAGACGACTCAGTGCGGGAGTATGTGAGAAAATTCACATCTTTAATGTTGGACGTGCGGAATATGTCGGAGGAAGGCAAGATGTTCAACTTCATAAACGTCTTGCAAGGTTGGGGACAAATGGAGCTTTAGAGACAGAACGTTAAGGACCTCCCAAGCGCGATAGCAATTGAGGATGCCTTGGTGGATCTCTAAATGCCACCACCGATTTGAACTAGATATGAAGCTAAGAAGAATGGTGGGATGTGGAATGGCTCAAAAAAAGGCAAGGAGAAGGTAGGTGAATCTTCTTAAAGGAAGAAACAAGCAATATCTCAAAAAATAATGAAAACGAGATATTGCTTGTTTCACTTGTGAAGGGTCACACTTTGCTCTTGAAAGCCCAGGACGGAAGGTTGCTAAGGAGTAAGTAAATACCATAGTCGCGAAGAATCAAGGAGAGGGAGAGGAGGACTTGACAAAATAAGTCTACCTCAATGATTATGTTATGTTGGGCACAATGGGACTTATGAATAATCTTTCAAACAAAAGCAAGGACAAACTCGATGGAGAAGGAATTTAGTACATGGGAAATGTGCCAATGGCTAACAAGTATTCGAGAAAACCACACTTTGAGGAGTGTCCACATATAATTTTGACGAGAGTGTCAAGTTTTTCTAGTGGGGGTAGTTTGTTAGACCCCTAAATCTCGATAGTGGAATTGTGCGGGCACTGGTAAGCCTTGGCCAATGTTTGATACATGGAGCAATAGACCAAGGCAAAGACTTGCAAGGAAGCAAGGAGGAAAAGGGGCAATGTCAAGCGTTGGCATAGATTGGTGAACATAAACAGAAATCTTTGACAAAATGTAAGATTCGAATGTGATACTAAAAGAGGGCTCAAGATGGACCTGAAGTATATATAGATCATACGCATGATGGAATATGTGAGAGATCCAAGGTAACTTAACAAGTTAAATCAAGCATGATGTGAGTTTTGCTATAGTTTCGAACCTTGTACGAGTTGACTTAACTAAGACTGGGTTATTAATGGACTAAGGACTTTGTGTACACTCAAATGGATGGACCATGGCTAATGGAGTTGACATGGGTAAGCATTGGACGAACCAGCATGCTATTGGTTTAGATGACTTGTCTTCAATGAATAGAGATGAGGAGATCTTGGATGATGTGACAGATAAGAACACAGTGGACAAACATCAGCTTTAAAAGATAAAGACTATGTGGAGGATCATTTGAAGATAAGAGAGATCTTTGTGAATATGGATAGATCATTCATAGATAGATATAATCTTTTATCTTGTTATTATGACGTAACTTAATCCTATTAGATAAAGTCTTAATTGGATGAGGATGTCATTCTACTGGTCAAGGTGATGTAATTTGATAAGGATAAGATGTGATCTTAGCTAGTAAAGTTCTATTAGGATTCTAACTTGGTCATTTAGAGGTGCCTACAAATAACTTATTTGAGCCTTACTCTTCTCAGAGAGAGGGAGATTGAGGGAGCATCCTTTGTATACTTTGAGGGAAGTAATAAAGGTTGGCATTTTGCTGTATCTCTTTCTTGTTCTTATTGTTTCCATGAATATTTAATTCTTTCGTAGTTTTTTTGCGAGGGTGTGAGAATGAAATATTGCAAGGGTCATGAGGCATCAAGAACAAGTAAGTTGGTCGACGGTCACGAGGAAAGGTTGACTCTTGCTTTAACGGACCTAAGTGAGATTGTTTACTCAAAACTTCAAATCAGATTCATGCATAATTTTTAAGAATTGTGCCACACAAAAGACAACAACAACTCAACTGGACACATTATCATTTCCATCAACATGCAACATCGCACCAATACTTGAATAATCCTAGTAATTGGGTTTACGACTAAGTCGAAACATCTAAATCCAGGTGGTTTCATGTGTAAAAATATTTTATATAATATCAATTAAAATTAAAATTAAAATTAATATGAGATTGAATCTAATATGACCTCCCCAAACCCTGCTCTACTGTGCGATTTCAGACTGGGTGCGATGATGATGATGATGATGATGATGATGATGATGATAATGAGATTGAATCCAATATTTAAAATTGAAATAGTCTATTTAATTTAAAATTATTAATTAAATTTGAGTTGAAATTAAATTTTAAGACAGTCATATATAATTTAAAAGTATTACTACAGATATTATAAATGAAGAAATTAGGTAATTTATTATTAATAATAATTTAATTATTAAATACATAGGTTTTTAAAAAAATTTATACCTAGATGTAGGTAGATCACAAGATCCAAAAATATTTTTTATTATAAAAGAAGAAAAAGCATAGGTATAAATTAATAATGACCCTATTTGACAATCAACTGATTGCATTAGTTGTTAGCTGATTATAGCAGCGGTTAGCTAATAACTGATTATCAGTATTTGGTAAAATTAGCTATTTAGTATTAGTTGTTTATGTATAAAATAACTTATAAGAACGTGACTTAAAAAAATTATAAGGACGTAAATATTATTTCTTAGTAATTATCCGAATATTTTCATAAGAATTTAGAATTTAGATATTTAATTTAATAAAAAATAAAGTTTATAACTCTAATAAAAACGTATAATAATAATAATAATAAAATTGTTCAATTTTAAATTTAATTTAATAATTTTCTATAACTTATAAATTAATTAAAAAATTTTAGTAAATTAATCAATTTTAAACTTTAAATTTCTTACCTTATCTCCAATCTTAAATATTAAAGAAATATTAATATTAATGCCATATTAATATTGCATTAATATCGCATGTGGGCTAATATAAGTAACAAACTAAAAAAAATTAAAATGGTAAAAAAAAAAAGAAGAAAGAATCACATGCGTGACATTTTCTGCATCACGCTTATAACACTTAAAATGATTTTAAAAATATAAGAAAACCAAAAAAAGAGTCACAGGTGTGATAATTTTTGTCACATTGTGACAGTTATGATAATTTCTGTCATATGTGACAATTCTATTTTTAAAGGAAAATAACAATTATTTAAAGAGTGTAATTGACATTTTGTATATTAGATTTTCGCTTGGGGCATAATCACCATTGAAGTATAATAAAAATCAACTAATTAGATTAAATCAATAAACTCCAAGTAGTCGTTAACCAAATAAATTTATTAACAACTAATAATATTCTTCAAAACGCAAAACCATGCTAAAAAGTTGTGGCTTCCGACATTGGGACGATTTCTGCGGAAGAAGCCGACAACCTTCTTCGGAGCAGTAAGAAACTTAAGCGCACGGCTGATGCCACTTCAATTGAGGACGATCGCGATGAGGAGATGGGGACCCGCGCTGAATTGAAGCTTAAAGGGTCGTATCGGGATTCTGTGACGGGGTTTTGATGCTGGAGTAAACTTACAGGGGAGGAGCTCCGTGAAGCAGTTTCGGAGGACGTCTCCGATGTCGATGAACCTGATGATCCCGAGTGTCCTACTGTGCACCTTACGAAGACTGATAAACTTCGTATTCGACGAGTGTGGTCCAACACACTGATTGTCAAGGTGTTAGGTCGCCACATTGGCCACCGATTTCTGGTGGCGTCTCTGAAGAAGCAATGGCGGCTCCAGTGTGATGTGGTCTTGGCTGACATGGGTAATGACTTTTATTTGGTTAAGTTTAACTACTTGGAGGACTATCGTGTTGTGTTGGAGGGCGGTCCGTGGATGGTGGCGGACCACATCCTGACAGTGATGAAATGGAGACCCAATTTCGACCCATTTGCAGTTTCCATTGATAAAACTACGGTCTGGGTTCGGATACCACAATTACCAGTGGAGTATTATGACAGTCTCATCCTCACCAGAATCGGAAACAAGCTTGGAAAGACCATGGCGTAGACGGCAGTACTGAGGCTAGCTCTCACGCTAAGTATGCTTGTATCAGCGTGGAAGTCGATTTGCGAAAGCCATTGATTTCTAAGTTTCGAATGAGGCGTAAATTCTGGAAAGTGGAATACTTAGTGTATTTTGGTTGTGGCACCTATGGCCATCGTCAAGAAGCTTGCCCGGACGATCAGCAGGCGATGTAGGCCCAGAGACCCCCTGCCACACAGACCACTACTCCGGTGGAGGCTCCACTGCCGTCGGGGCAACCTGTAATTCGGCCTAAAATTGTGGAGAATTATGGTTCTTGGATGTTGGTGCAGAAACCCAAACGGGGACGTTACCGCCCTCCTACAAACCGAGGTAAGCCCTCTACTCGAGGTGGAAAAGCCAATGATAACACCGCAGTGGTGGAGGCTGGCGCTAGGAGGGGTGCTACTGAATAGGACCAGGCCCTCCTAGGAACATGCTTCAGCCTACTGACGGAGACTGAACACGCATGGCCGAACGGACAAATGTAACAAGCCCACCACCATGCCTATTATGAAGGATCCAGTGGTTTATTCTCCTGCCACGACCTCAACCCCTGTTAACTAGTCAAGTCGTCATGATTTGAGGGTCTCGACTTCTGTGCCATGCATGCATTCCATGCAACTTGATCCCCACATCCCGGAGCAGGCAGTTCACCCTCCTCTAGCTCCGCAGGCTTTACAACCGTCCTTGTCCGTTCCATGCACCCAACCTATGCATTTGGATAGGCAGTCTCCGGTCCCGGAGCTTCCTGTTCCTCTGGTCTCTACTACTTCAGTTCCACAACCTTCGCCTCTGTTGCCGCCCCAACCTCCTAATCCCCCTAGATCGGTGTTCGAGGTGCCCCGGGCTGCAAGTTTTAATACGGAAGCGGCGGATGACCTGGAGTTGACCTTTGTCCCTAAAACGCTAGTGTGTCCGGATGCTCTAAGGGATGCACATTCTGATGATGGCGCTATGGATGTTGCGCCTGTTTCTCACCACGTGACCTAGCGTGTTATTTCCTTTTTATTCATCAATGATTAAGTTCATTTATTGGAATTGTCGAGGTGCAGCTTCAATGGAGTTTCGAGCGATTTTGAAGGATCTCGTCTGTATGCATCAGGTTGATGCCGTGGTCATCGTTGTTCCTAAAATCAGTGGCTCTTATGCTTCCAGAGTCACTCAGATGTTGGGGTTTTCTAATATCCACCGTGTGGATGCACAGGGTTTTTCTGGGGGATTATGGTTCTTATGGAAGCATTCACATGATCTGGTTACTGTGATCCGGAGTGGCCGAGGATTCATCCATACAAAAATCTCACGACGAGACGGCTCCACCTGGTTTTGTACGTTTGTGTATGTCCATCCTATCCCCGCCCTTAAGACTGAGTTGTTTACACTATTCTCGGACTTTGCGGACACGATCTCAAGCCCTTGGTTGCTCGCAGGTGATTTTAATGAGATGTTGGGTCCTGAGGAAAAATGGGACGACGCTCCTTTTGACTTCCGCCGGTGTCTGAGATTTCAGCAATGGGTCTCTTCTTGTAAATTAGTGGATCTTGGTTTTAGTGGTTCGAAATAAACCTGGAGGGGACATGATAGTCGCAGTTATGGTCGGGTGTTTGAACGGTTAGATCGAGCGTTTGCTAATCTGGATTGGTTCTCAACTTTCCCCTTGACTTATGTCCGTCATTTACCCCGAATCCGATCTGACCATCACCCCATTCTCATCAGTCTTGAACCTCCACCGCTCCCGCAGGCCTGGATAACTCACCCTGATTATCGTGCTCTTCTCTCTACTCACTAGGATAATTTGGAGTTCTTACCCCATATGCTGGCTCGTCTGCAAATGTCTCTCATGGCCTGGAACACTGACGTGTTTGGCCACATTTTCAGACGGAAGAACAGATTATTAGCATGACTTAACGGAGTCCAGCGTGCTCTGATGGTACGCGGTAACAAGTTTTTAATGTGTCTTGAAGGGCAGCTTCAGGCGGAATATCGTCTTATTTCCTGCCAGGAAGAGTTGTTTTGGTTCCAAAAGTCGCGAACTGATTGGATTTATTTGGGCGACCGTAATACTCGTTTTTTCCATGCTTCTACTATGATCCAATGGAAGCGAAACCGGATTGTGAAACTGCGGGACTCTACTAGTTGCTGGATTGGGGAGCCTTCGGCGTTACAGAGGATGGTTGTAGATTTTTATCAATCTCTTTTCTTAGAAGAGGTGGGCACTCGCCCACAATTTTTTCTCCGAGGTTATTTTCCGCCCGTTTTGCAGGATACTTGGCGCTCTATGTGCAAGGCGATCTCGGACACTGAAGTCACTCAAGCTCTGTTTCAGATGGGAGCACATAAAGCCCCGGGCCCGGACGGTTTTCACGCCCACTTTTATCAATCGCACTGGCACTTGGTCAATCCTAGCGTGATCACACTGGTTAATCGGGTCTTCGCCGATCCTTCACTTCTCCAAGGATTTAATGATACTTACATCACTCTGGTCCCGAAAGTTGAAAGTCCAGAGCAAGTTTTGCAGTTTCGGCTTATAGGTTTGTGTAATGTGAGCTACAAGTTAATCACGAAGATTATTGTTCAGCGTCTGAAAGCTAGCCTTCCCACTCTTATCAGTCCTTTCTAGAGTAGTTTCGTTCCCGGGAGGCAGATTTCAGATAACATTACTGTGGCGCAAGAACTTATGCACTCCATGCGACGATTGCGAGGTAAAAGGGGGTATATGGCTATTAAAGTGGATCCAGAAAAGGCATATGACCGCTTAAGCTGGAGTTTCATTCGGGATACTCTTCATGACGCTGGGTTTCCACTACCTATGATCAGCGTAATAATGAGCTGTATTCAAACGATCAAGATGCGAATTCTATGGAATGGTCAGCCTTCCCCGGAATTCCTACCTAGTCGGGGCATTAGGCAAGGTGATCCCTTGTTCCCTTACATCTTTGTTTTATGCTTGGAGAGGTTGTCTCAATTAATTGTGAATAGAGTGGATGAGGGTCAGTGGAAACCTATGCGGGTCGGCAAGGTTGGTCCCTGGATATCTCACCTCTATTTCGCTGATGAAATGGTTCTCTTTTCGGAGGCTTCCGAGGAACAAATGAGGGAAATCCTTGAGTGCATGGATCTATTCTGTTCTGCTTCGGGGCAACGATTGAGTATTAGCAAAACGAAAGTTTTTTTCTCCCCTAATATGCCCCCCAATGTGTGTGGTAATATTACTCGACTGTCGGGTTTTGTTCCAACGAATGATCTTGGTATGTACTTGGGGGTACCTCTCCTTCATAAACGGGTAACCAAAACCACCTACTCTCATATTTTGCAAAAAGTTCAAGCCCGACTTTCTGGATGGAAGGCTGAAGGATTATCCATGGCTGGACGATTGACCCTCTGCTAGTCAGTATTGGGAGCTCTTCCTCTCTACACCATGCAAACGGCAAAAATCCCTAAAGGGCTACTTTCAGAGATTGATAGTTGCTGTAAAAAAATTCTGTGGGGTACAACTGGGGACAAGCACCGAATGCACTTAGTTTCTTGGAACCAGGTGTGTTGTCCTCGCCCCTTCGAGGGGCTCAGGTTAAAGAACTTGGAGGCGATGAACACCGCCCACCACATGAAGCTAGGCTGGTCTATCTTACAAGAGCCGGGCAAGCTGTGCAATCAGGGGTTTAGTGTTAAATACAAGTTGGGTAGGGATCCCCTCTTGGGATTGGTTGCTAAACCTGAGTCGTCTCCGCTCTAGCGTAGCATCTGTTCTCACTTTCCTAGATTGTTGGAAGGGATTACTTGGTTCGTGGGTAATGGTCACCTTGTTCATTTTTGGTCGGATCTGTGGGTGCAGGGAGTTGCTGGCCCTTTACTCTCCCATATCATTATTGCGATCCCTCTGACGCAACTGGAGAGAAAGGTCTGTGATTACGTAGGTGATGGTGGAGACTGGTCCTGGGACGAGTTTCGTATGTATCTGCAGTCGGATATACTGTTAAAAATTGCTGCCATTTTCCCACCTCATAACACACAGGAGCCTGAATGTATTTGTTGGTCGCTGGAACCTAGTGGATGCTTCTCTACTCGGTCTGCCTATCGTCTTCTACAACAGCATTTGTGGTCGCCTGGAGAGAGGATTTGGAAGCTGATTTGGGATTGGAAGGGCTCTCTCCGCCTTCAAACACATCTATGGTTAGTAGCGAAAGCACGACTCATGACTAACAGCCGGCGGTTTCAGCTTTCGTTGACTGATTCTCCTGTTTGTTATGATTGCCCGACACATGTCGAATCACTTGCTCATGTTTTCTGGGACTGTTGGCGAGCGCGTTAGGTGTGGAATACGCTAGTAGGGGGAAGGAGGCTGCAAGAGTTCTATTGCAGTAATTTCAATTCTTGGCTGGAGAGTAATCTGGCTAATGACTATGGGTTTCACGGTGAGAGCTCGTGGCCTCTCCTCTTTGGCGTGGTGTTTTGGAAGCTTTGAGAATGGCGAAATGAGAGATGTTTCGATCCCAATACAACCAAGATACATCATTTACAGGAAATACTGTCATATGTTCGGGACGTAAGCCTGGCTCATCGCCTATACAGCACTGTCGTCCCCCCCTCGACTACTCAGCGCTCACAGATTGTTGAGGTCAGTTGGCAAAAACCCCGGGAAGGGTGGGTAAGTTTAGCTACGGATGGTTCATCCAAAGGTAATCCAGGCCCAACAACAACGGGTGGCCTAATCAGAGATGTTAGCGGCCGGTGGCTAGTGGGGTTTGGTGCAAATGTGGGTGTCTGTCTAGCGTGGCAGACTGAATTATGGGCGGTCTTCTATGGGCTTCAACTTGCTTGGTCGTTTGGTTATTCTCGGATAGATTTATCCATTGATTCTGCTTTGGTTGTTTTGCTCATTTCTTCTGCGACAAGTCCGGTGATCAATACTTTATTTGTTGCTATCAGAGAGTTACTGTCCAGGAATTGGGACGTGCGGGTGTGCCATATCTATCGGGAGGGTAACCGATGCACGGATTGGTTGGCCAAGTATAGCTATGGACTACCGTTAGGCGTACACTGGTTTTCTGAACCTGTTGCTGGCCTTTCTCCTTTGCTATTTGCCGACATAGTGGGAGTTTCGCTCCCACGTGTGACTCATCTGTAGTTTTTTCATTTGGCTTCGGACCGTTTTCTACCAAAGAAAAAAGGCCAATATCTAATTCGATTATTGAAATAAAACCAGAAAGCACCGAAAAGGACTTCTCATCTTCATCTTGCACACGTGTGAACCTCACTCCTAGAGTAGACGCAGCGGGAAAACATGCGAAGGGTTGTGGGACCTCCAAACTCTATAATCATGAGTGATATGTTATTAAATTCTATTATTTTACTGATTAATTTAAATTAATTAGTTTTTAATTTTTATAAGTTAAAATAAATTATTTAATTTTTATTTAATAATTTTTATTTAAAATTTAAAATTTTCGACATATAAAATAATCTTTTTAATTATTTTTTAAAATTTTAAATTTATTTAATATTGAACTAATTTTAAATTGAACCTTTAAATGTTAAACTTTATATCTTATTTTATTGATTTAAGTTTTATTATGATTTTTAAAATATCTGTAAATTGAATTGCCAGTAGACTAAATGTTATGAATACCGTACCGGGCTCGATACCGGATTGGGCTCTGGAACGGAACTGTACCAGTACCGGTCGGTACCGGGTACCGTTTCGGGATATTTTTTAATTTATAAAATAGTCCCTAAACTTTTTAAAAATTGCAAAATAGTCCATATTGATATATTATACAGTTGTACTGTATACTTTACTAGTTTACTGTTTACA
>JAOTAX010000004.1:1971164-2011294 GCA_025629825.1 Erythroxylum guanchezii | reverse complement strand
ACATTCCAACTATCCAACAATCCAATCCAACACAACAAAAAACAAGCAAATGGCATGAAATTTTAGAAATCAGAAAAAAAATTATAAAACCGACTTCGGGTCTCTTGGTGGATCTTCGGGTTTGTCACGGGTCAGGGGATCGACCCTTCTCCAGTGGCTACGGTTGCGTCTCCGATGGCTTCCCTTCGGTGTTGAGGTGTTGTGGTGAGGCGGCGAGGACCGGAGAAGGTGGTGGTGGCGTCGGATCTGCGTCGGGGAATGATGAAGCGAAGTCGGAGAGAATCGGAGAAGGAACCGAGCGTCGAGGAGGCTAGCGTCAATGAGGAGGGGACCGACGGCGACAGTGGAAAAAGCAGAGGCGACCGGCGACGACGGCGAGGAGCGGCGCGACACAGATGAGACGGAGAGGAGATCGGCTGTGGGGGGAGAGGAGAGACCGAGTGTCGGGGGGGTGGAGGGTTTTAAATTTTTAGGTTTAAAATTTTCAATTTTGCAATTTAGTCCCTAGGTTTTTTAAACTTTACGGTATCGGTCGGTATTTTTCGGTACTGTCGGTGCCTGCCGGTACCGACCGAAAACTATCGATACTGGCCGGTATTTTTGGCCGGTACCTGTGGTGTCCGTTCCGTTTCAGATCACGGCCAGAACGGAACGGATCTCAGATCATTGCTTTAGATAGAGGCGATGAGTTAAAGAGTCCCATATTTGTAACCTACCTATTCATTTAAATAAATTATTTAAATAAAGATTACAAACTTAACGTTTTTGTATTTATTTTTTTAGCATTACAAATATTACATATATTTTATTATTAGTGTGATTTTAAAATAAAATAAATATCATTTTTAAACTTAATTCAATAATCTAATATATAAATGTTTTGTAAGTATTCTAGATATTAACTAATTTAAGTTAAATTAAAATTGTTCGAATTTAAGAGATTAGCTGAGTGAATATATTAGCATTATTTGATTAGTTGATATATAATATTTATATTACGTGTATTTTTTTATTATTTTTTAACAAACTTAAAGAGATGAAATTTAAAACAAACTAAAAAATAGAAAAAAAATTCATAAATTATTTTTTTTAAGATTTCTTAAATTTAAAGGAAAATTTTTGTATTTTATATTTTATCTAAAGCGAAATATATAATATACTAGACATTTTAGTGTTATTTTCTAGTTATATATGGTACGTTATACTTGGAATGCATTGTGATTAATTTTTAAAATATATAATAATCAATTAATTATATATTTTAATTTAACTATTTGATAAATTTTACTTCCTAATAAGTTATATGGTTAAAAATAGTATAATTGTTTAAAAGTATTGTAAAATCCACTATTTTGGATTTTGCATCTAAAACATATTGTGGAGCCACTTCAAAATAATATAAATTGGAATTTTTTTTGTTGGGGGTTAAGTAATAATTAGGAAGAATTATAAAAGCACACATAAAAATAAGTGAAAAGTTAAGAACAATAATAATCTAAAATTGATCTGGTTCTATAAGGGCCCAACATATATCCTGGAAGTAATATAGCATGTCTAGAGTATATTAAGAAGTGAACATAACAAATGAATTAAGTTCATCTAAGTATAGTAAGAGACATAATGATATTTAATGTAAAATATTTGGGTAAATGTTTGTTTTGACATAAACATACCGCTGTAATTTGGCCATATCTTGGTTTATAGGCCTCCAAATTAGATAATTTCAATTGAAAATTAAGCTAGAGACATAAATCTAAAACTTTCACGAAGGAACCAAAAAAATTTTATACCTCTAAGATTTTTAAATGCTGGCTTGAAGTTGAGTTATGACTGTTATCCCTATTTTCGAACAGCCTGTAGTATTTTGGGTATAACTCTCGAATTATCAAAATTGCATGAAATTTATTACATTAGATAATTAAGACATAGGAAAATGAAATTAATTGATAAAATTGTAGGCCAAGTGGGAAGTAAAGTAAGAAGAAGGACCAACATGCAATTTTTCTAAAATTAACACATGGACCAATTGGATTAAAGCATGTGTAATCAATAATAATAAAACATGTGTGTCTAATAGGAATTAAGCATATGTGTGAGTCTTGAAAGTTCTTGAATGGGCATATGGAGAGGGGAGATGCACGACATTTTGGGGATTCTAAGTTCAGATTTTTCTCCTCTCCATTTCAGCTTCACATCCCGTCATTTTTCATGTAAAAAATTAAGCCAATCTTAGGTGGAAATCAAGGTAAAAGTTAAGGATTTTCTCTTCACCCTTATCTCTTCTTACTTTGCTTATGAAGAAATGAAATTATAAGGTTGGAAGTGAGATTAAGAGGTATATTTTTGGTTGGTGAGTTAAGCAAAGCCAAAGAGGAAGGAAAGGAAAGATAATAGAAGACCTACTTTGTCAATTTTGAAGTTTGGGACTTCACTTTGTTAATTTTTGTATTTGTGTACATTTGAATGTTAAAAAGATTCATTTGAATGTGGAATGATTGATGGGATGATACTTTGATGCTATTTTGATATTATCTTATATAAAATTGGTTGAATATGATAAGAAATTATCGTGTAGTGAAATTCTATCTAGAGTTTGTTGAACCAGTCACATTGTTTGGGTTATAAATCAGCCTACAAACCTCTAATTCTAAATTTAGTGATTTCAGTTGCATATGAAAACTAAGGCATAGGACTAGAAATTTCTAGAAAAGGCTTTGACTTAATATGGCTTTACGATGTTGGAAATTGTGATAAAAAATGGTGACCTGATGTTATCCCTGTTTTAAAGCAGCGTGTGATATTTGGTCTATAGCTCATGTGTTAGAAGTCCAAATGGCCTGATCTTTGGTGTTTTGGAAACTAAAGACATAGATGGACAAATGTCTGGCAGATCACGAAACCCAGTTTTGACTTTTTCTATATGAATATTAAGGAACAACTAGACTTCCTCATTTGATTTGTTCTAGGACTGATAGTTTGCCTATTTTAGACCACTTTGAGGTTTAGTCCAAATTGCACTGTTTTGAGTTTGTTTTCATTTTCGATTTTTGCCGAAGCTTATCTGAACCTTTTGAATGTGTATGACACTTTTCGAATACCTAGAAACAAATGAAATAGGACTTAGTAACATGTGAATTGGGAAAGTAAACACTAGAATATAAGACTGAACATAATGCATTCCAAAGAAAATTTACATGTACATAAATGATTTGTGTGTATATTCATTGTGCATATGTGTATAGTATGATTATAGATGTGTGATTTTGATACCCTTCTAATGGTAGTAAGCCATTTATTGCATGTATGAATGCAAATATAGATTTTATGACTTAAACTGTAGATCATATGATTTGTTAATATATGAACTGTGAAATTTGCAAGTGGTTAAAGAAAATGTGAGTGGTCATCCAAACTAAGTGTTTCTCCACTAAGCTTTCAAGCTTAGCACAGGTGTTAATCCATATAGGTCCAAGTTACAGGAGTAAGGTACAGGGAACATATGCAAAGACCAAGGCTAACAGATAGAAGAAAAATACTTTTGGAAGGTGTTTTTAGTTAAAGATAATTGTACTTGTAATGGTTAAAGGAAACTGTACGTTTTCTTTTAGATTACTATGTAAATGTAAAGATGTTTTACTACTATTAAATGATAATGTTAAGCATTTGAGAGTCTTGTAATGTGTATATATATAGCATTGAGCCAAAATGCATGTCGTGAATGTATATACAGGAAATTAGTTGTCGTATGTGTGGATAGTTGTAGGTTTTATATAGTTCAATCGGTTTAATAGTAAAAATTTTGAACTGATTAATTTTCGATTTGGTTTTTAGTTTAGTAATTTTTATTATTAAAAAATAATTAATTAATTAATTAATCGGTCAATTTTTATAAACCAAAATAAACTTATTAATTTTATTTAATATTTTATTTTTAAGTAAACTTTACATTTTTATATGAGTAAGGATATTTTTCTTCAATTTTTCTTCAAATTCTTTAATTTTATTTAATTTTTAACTAATTTTATAACAGTTTAATATTAATTAAATATTTTAAACTTTAAATTTTTTATTTTACTAGTTTAAATTTCTGTTAAGTAAAAATTGATAATAAACGTTTGGTAGGCCAATACCCTGCCCCATGTAACATAGTTGGCTGAATCACCATTTTATAAAAGACATACAAGACAATTGTTGGTAGCTGAAATGTGTATGCTTCGGTGAATGTGTGACATTACTAAAAGATCTAAGGTTCGGAATCGTGTGATAAAAGACAGACTACAGGTGGCTAGTATTGTCGATAAGTTGAGAGAGACCAAGCTTAGGTAGTTTGGGCATATACGCAGGAGACCCTCTGATGCTTCGGTATGATGCTACAAGAAAATAACTCTTAGTGACTACAATAGGAGAAAAGGGAGGCCTTACAAGAACTGGAGGGAAGTGATCAAGAAAGATGTGTCAGAGTTACTAAGGCAATGGCTACAAATAGAAAAGTTTGGCGAGATCGGATAAGAGTAAAGGATACCTTTTAAAATTCACCAAAACAGTTGAGTAAGTTAGGAGGAGATGTTTACTCTAACGCTCGCGCTACGTAGTTATAGCGTAGGTAGTCCACCCTAATGTCCTTTCTGCTTTTTCTTGTTGTAAGTCTTGGATAAGGCTTTCGGGCCTACAATTTGGCTTTCAGGATAGGTGTATGGAGAAAGATCCTGCGAGACCGTTTAAAACCGTAAGATTGTCATATCTTCAGGGTCTCTGAGCAAAGACTCTTAGCTTAACTAGAGACAAGAAGAGACGGACTTTGCAGCTTATCAAGTACTAGCAAATTTGGACACTATCAAGTATATCTTTTGGTTATATTTTATTTTTCTTTTATTTATGTATTTATTGTAGTTTTATTTACATAATAATTTAGTGTGTCGATTTGATTTATTTACTCTTTAGCCTGTATTATTTTTTTATTGTCACATCTGTATGTGGGTCTATTGAAAACAGCTTCTCTATTATATAAGAGTAAGGCTGCATATTATCAAACTCCGCTTTATTATAAAATTTCGGACTGCGTGCGATGACGACGACGATGATTATGATTAATTGGGGAGTGGCATGTACCAATATAGGATAATTGAGTGGTGTTACTATACATTGGCTTTCAAGTATCTCTCCTTCTCTCTACTCTGGTGTCTGATAAATATAATCATCCTAATTTCTCTTTTCCATGCTCTCTCTATATATCTGTATGTATTCCTATTTCGCTCTTTAGGGTTTGGGGTTGGTTCAGCGATTTCTGAAATTACACTCTTTTGGTGGTTCACCAAGGTATGGCACTCGCTATTGTGTTCTTTGATTTTTATTTATCTTTTTTGTTAATTTGTCTCTCTGGCGAAGTTCCTCTTTTAAAAAAAAAAATTAAGCGGTTCCGTTTTGTTGGTCGTCTTTATCATGAAAAGTTGAGTTTTTGTTTATTTTTAGGGTAAGAATTTAGCATTTTTAGTTTAAATTTTGGTTAGTTCAGTTATTAGTTCAATTTTCAGTAGCGTAATGTTGGAGAATAGGCTTTGATCGCTGTAACCATGCCTATGGAGAGGGGATGAATTTATTTAAGCCTGTAAAGTTCTTCTAGTCTGGAAAAATCATTCCTTTTGGCTATTTATGTTGTTGTTGTGTTCTTAACAGTGTTTTGGTTTTGAATCAGGTTTTGAGCAGCTTGAAAAGGAGTGCTACTTCCTTGCAATGGAGACCTCTGTGGACTTTTTGAATTGCCTTGACCATGACATGTCTGTGAAGATTCTCATGTGTTTGGAAAACCCATCTGATCTTGTCCGTTTTAGTTGTGTCTCGCGTTCTTGGCGACGTTTTGGTGAGTTACTACTGGGAAATCAGAATTGAATTTGGCTATTGTATGGAGCATTTACTACAAGTTTTTATATTTGAGGTTTGTTGAATGAATTGTAATTGATGAGTTGAATGGATAAAGAGTTGGGGAGTCTGAGTTTGATTTCTTGTTGAAACATATTGATTGGTTTCAATGTATGTGCTGCAGTGGTTGCAAATGGCCTTTCTAAGCAGCTGTGCCTGAGAATGTTCCCTTGCCTTCACAGGGTCGTGCATGTCACTGAATCTAGTTGCAGTTTCAACAAACCTTTGGAAGCTGGGTGTACTAAGTTTATGGAATGGGAAAACCTTGAGATGGAGCACAGAGCATATAGTTTTCTTGCCCAAGGTTGCTCATCATTTCCTCTTATAGAATGCATTTCTTATGCAATAAGTGCTTCTAGCACTGACCATTATCCATGGGAAAGTGTCCATAATACTCTTGAGCCCAGACTCATGTTTGCAAGGAGACCTTCATACTGGTCAAGTATAGGGCAAAGTAATCCTGCAGTGCCTGAGACACTCATATATAAGTTGCTTGCTGACATTTGTGTCATCACTGAGATCAGAATACAACCTTTCCAAGGTTAGTCTTCAAAAGCTTCTCAGTTCATGTACATTTAAGTATTTTTAGTATATATTCTTCTTGAAGTCCAACTTCTTTTTTTTAGTTCTTTCCTTGAGGCTGAACATTTTGTTTTTTTGGTGTCCAGATTATTGTGACTTGGGTCAACCCATATATTCTGCTAAAGCTGTGCGCTTTAGGATGGGACATGCCAAAGTTCCACTGCATGATCCCATAGATGAGCCTTTAGATTGTTGTCTAGATGACAAGTTCTTATGGACTTACACTTCCCCAGAGTTTCCAATGGCTCAGGTAAGCTGAATTGCACTGTTTTCAATCTTTTTCTCTTTTAATTGTGGGTATAATTATTAAATTGCCAACCCTAGAAGATTGAGGAAATTGGTTGAAGCATTTCCCCAAGTGTGTCCCTTACTGTATATTTAACTACACTTCATTCTTCATACCATATAGAAAAATCAACCATGACTCTTTTGTTCTGGATAATTCCTGCCCTACTACTGTTAGAATAAGACTTTTTTGGAATGTTCTGTTGCTATGCTTTATTGCGAGTTCATAGTTCTCTATTATGAGGCAACGGTCATTACTGCCGATACCAGTATATTGCATCACTAACTGAAAATTCATTTCACAAGCTAACTTTGGTTTAGATCCTGAATATGAAGTTTGAAATGCTTTCTATTTTTATGGAGGAGTAGGGTATGGTCACAATGCCTGTCATGTTACTAATAACCAGATAACCAGCCTTTTAACCATGGATATGTTCTATTTTGGGAGTCCATTTCACAAAAGAATAAAAAATCATTCATAGGATTTAATCTTCTTTTATTAGCATGTAGTTTAAACTCCTCATGAGGAGTAAAGGAAAACATTGTTGCTAATAATATGGCTGTACTTTTAAGACCATGAAGGGGAAACAATGTATTATCTCCTTCAAACACACTCAAGCATACAGGCATACACTCTTGGCTCTTTTTTAATAGTTTGGTTATCATCTATTTGTCTTTGAGTGGTTATGTCTTTTCCAGTGTATCTCAAGGGAAGCTCTGATTATCATCTCTTCTTTTTGAACAGGAAAATTGCTTGCAGAAGTTTGAACTTCCAGAGCCTGTTCTTTGCATTGGTGGAATTTTGCAAGTTGAGCTGTTGGGTAGGGTTTACAAACATTACATGAACGGCTTGTTCTATATATGGTTTGTTCTTCTCACTTTTCTTGTCTTCTGCTCTATTTCTCATTAAAAGGTCTTTCTTTTGTTTGATGTGACATTCATCGCATGTATATTCTGGGCAACCTAAGAAATCTTTAGATGTGCTGGCTTCCATATTATTCTTGATTTCGATAGCATTACACTTTTTCTTTGGTTATAGTTAGGCTTGCTTGAAAGAGCAATCCTAAGTAGGAAAACCGCTGAATTAGGACCACCCAATCCTATGGTTGATGGATGAAAAGCTTGGCCTGTGTCTTGTTGTCATCATGTCTTTCCTGAATCCAATTTTCTTTCTTGAAAAATTATTCCTGTATCACAAGATGAAGGTTTCAGCAAAGGCTGAACCACTGCTCTCAATGTTTGCATAGTTTGCTGTTATGGATAGCTTGCGGTGCTAACCTTTCCGTTGCGATACTGCAGTGTTTCTCATGTTCAAGCTGTCGGTCGACCATTATGCTCCGCGTTTGGTGTTGAAATTCTTGAACCATCAGGCAAGTTTGGTCTAAAAGTGCATAGTTATACCCAACCAAGTTTAGCTGAAGAGTATCCCATTGCACGACCCAATGGTGTTGTGGTCGAGGAATATGGTTGGAATGAAGAAAATGAGGAGTCAGACGAGGATGTTGAATTTGAGTTTGTTGAGTAGAATCACGTCTTTAACCTTGGTGTTTATCCTGGTCCTATGCTTTCGGCCAGAATAATAAGTCAAAATGCAATGGCTTCTGTGTATGAGAGAATAACTATTGGGTGAAACTGAAACATTCTTCAGAACATTTCGTCAAGTTAATGGATAACTCTGTTATTACGATTGCCCACTTCACATTTTCCATTCCCTTAATTGGCCTGTTTATTCATGTTTTATTCAGGTTCAAATCAGATTTGAACTTATAAGCTGTCAAATATTTTTCAGTCGGATTCAAGTTTTAAGACCAGATTGTTGCCATCTCTACCGTGAAGTTTCGTTTTGCTAATGATTCTTAGGTTGTCATAATATGATTTGTGACATCTTTTCAAGTCAAACGAACATTATCATGAAATTGTCATCCACCGTCGATGCGTATAACCTGAACCCAACACAAAGCTTATATGCATGAGGATGTAGATATGTTTGAACAGATCTCAGGAACCCCACTCGAGCTTGGATCTAAATTCGATCAAAACTACTTAAAAGCTTCAGTTTGGCATGGAAGTATTACTAATTTTTATTACCACACAAAATAGGAGCATAATGAACTGTGGCCACAAAACGTGCTTAAAGTTGTAAAGCGCTAAGGAGGGAGGAACTTTCAATATAGCCTCTGCAAGATGGCCAGTGGCTTAAACTTACACAATCAACGAATTATCGCAAAAGTTTAAACTGTAGACAAATTATTTAAATGATGTCTAAGCTTTGAGTGGACCTAGCTCCCATCTTCATGCTGTCTTGGACTTTGGTCGAGATGGAAGTAACTGCAAAACAGTGAGCAGAGCAGAAACCCATCAATTAACAAGTTACTTAATCCAAAAGTAACTCCAAGAATTATGTAAAGTCCACCAAAATCGAGCTTCATAGTGAGAAATGATGAGAATGGTATGAATGCAAAGTAAGAATTCATAGAGCATAGGATAAATATACCTGATAGCAAGAAATTAAAGAGCTGACAAAACCAAAAGCTCCTGTTACACGAGGATTAACTTTCTTAGGGGCCAATTGAAGTAGTCCCACTGCAACAACAACATCCATGCCTGCCTTGACAAGAGCTAATGACCTCTCGTTCGACTTTTGAAGTTTAGTGCAATAATGTTCATTCTGCAACCAAAGTTGAAAAGTGACGAAGATTTGAGGAAGTAATCATAATGGTCAACCCGCAACCAAGGCATAAGGTATACATACTTGATGTTTATCAGTGCCCTTAAGCTCCTTTTCTAACTTCTTCATTGATGCCGAAAGCCTCCCAAGTTCTCCTACCTATCAAGGAAAACATCATTAGAATTATGCACCGATGCTGAAAAATTATGCGTGCTCTTCCATTTCTTTGTAGTGTAGGCTTTAAGGGGGTGCTGGCATATATCGAAAATCATACACATAATAACAGAGGAAGGAAGCTATGTACCTCAACCAAAGTTGTACACACTGACGATCCCAACCAACAGAAAAGCGATATGCGACCAAGAAGTTCAGCTCGTTCTTTGTTCTGGAGAAGATCATCAAAATGAAAGAAGAACAAATAATTTTCTTATACGCTCAACTTTCCCACAAAATCCAATATGGACGACGCAGATTGTAGAATAGAGTGAAGTCCCATACCTTGTAGATGCCAGTTCTACCAAGCCACACGATTTGATCAAGGAACAAGAAAGTTGACAGCAAAGCATTTTTTGACTGAAAGGAAATATCAGATAAGCAAGGTCATCAAGAAGAGAGAAAAAGAATATTATGGCATAAGAAACATTCCATATGAAGTTTCATACCTTCCCCAAGAGAACAAGAGGTAGGGGAGTGCCTTGGGGAACTGGACTAATCAGACCATGAAGGTCGTTGACAAACTGCAAGTGCCAAGGTTTTGAAGAAACAAAGTAAGCAACAATTCAATACAAGATTACACAGGTACAAAATATAGGGAAAACAAGAGAGAAATTGCTGGAAAGTAACCTCATTCAACAGTTGTCATTTTCACATGGCTTCCAGCAATATTGGAAACTAAAGCAGAATTCTCAGAAAGGTAGTCTCTTAAGATCATATATAAAATAGCATCCATAAGAAACAAACGGACAATCTAACCTTAAAAAGACGAAAAACTTTTCGAGCCAAGCTTGTTGATTTATCAACGTTTTGGGCCGTACCAGGTTGTCCATCACTCAAAAATTTCGAACCATATTGAATTGCCCTGCATATCTTGTCTCTAGCTTCAGCTTTGTTGAGATATAAAACTACAAGAGCAAGTTCTGCTCTAGTTACATCCAAAGAACTCATCGTTTAGCTTGACAAAATGAAAATCCTGCAGAATTTGAAATAATCTTCACTACACAAGATCAACAAACACAGAGAACAGCTACAACAGCACAAAAACCCTATCAAACACAAACATCATCAAGCAAGTATCTTAGCATAAAACCAAAAAGAGAAAGATTACGCTAAGAGCATTAAAAACCAATCTGAAGACAAAACCACCAAAGCCAGAAAAAAAAAATTTGCAAACACAGAATTCAATCAGTACACAACTAATAGAAAAACCCGGAGCAATTCAAGAATTGAGCTTTCATCCCCTAAAGTTGCGACCAAATGCTAAGCTAATCAAAGTTCCAAGAACCCAGTAAGAAAATCCCAATCGAACATCAAATAACATAACAAAATACAGAAATCAAAGTGAGAGACCGAAAAAAAAATTAAAAATAGCCAAAGGAAAAAGCTTGTTCTTGGGAAACCACGAAGACCAGATCAGAAACCAACCCGAGCAAGGGTTCCCAATTCCAGAGAGAAAAGAAGAAGACGAGAGTAATTATAGTAGCGAACTTAGTGCCCAAACGGATCAGCTAAGCCTCGAAATCCACAATCAGCCTTTTCTCTTTGATTTGAGCTTTTGTCTCAAGAGTCAAAGATTGGCGTCAGCAACAATACTACGTCGTATTTATCCACTTTAGCTATAAAATTATAAAGTTTTAGTCCGGGCTTGTTTGGTTCTCTCTCTTCCATAACAAGCAAACAACACAATTTTCCTTTTTTTTTAATATTCTCTCATTTATTTACTTCCTAATAAATAATAATATTTTCTTTCTTTGGAAAATTTTAAATTCTTAATCTAATCCAAGTATCCAACTAGTATAATAATGGTATTAAAGTTATTTGAAATTATCTTGCAATATTAAAATTCATAAATTATCTTTACAAATTATTATTAAAATTGAATCAGAATAATTATACAAATTATATCATACGTAAAATAATTAGTCATATATATATTTTGTAAAAATAATAGAAAGTGTTTTCAAAATTTTAGCATAAAATAATTTAAAAATAAATAAAAATAATTAGTGTATTTTTAAATAAATAAAATAGATTTACATATTTTACTTGTTTTAATGAGTTTATTAAATTTTCCTGTATTTTTCATAAGGGGTTTATTCAATTTTCCTTTTCTTTTTGCTTCTCTTATTTATTTATTTTTGAAAAATTCGAAGGGATGTACTAATTCGCAAACTTTTCAATTTGACCGTAGTTACTTATAAGATTATGTCGCAGTTACTTATAATTGTATCTGTCAGTTACTAAATATAAAGTAACTGTATCAGCAACTGTTAATTTTTCTGTACCAAACGAAAATAGAAAAATAAATACGAAATTAAACAAATCAACAACAAAATTTAGTAATACAATTCGGCACACCTTGCTTATATCTACGGGACTCTCATCCAGCTTAATGCTTCCACTCACAACAATAGTTTTTACACAAGATTTTACTGAGCCGACGTCACTCAACCCTTAACACTATCCCTCGTCCTCACTACCCGTAAAAGAAGTTAATTCAAGTAAAAAATTTTGATTTATATTTTTTATTATTATCTAAATATCTAATAATTAAAAATATCAAAATTAAAATAATAAGACATTGTAAACATCCCATTAATTTCCTAATGGATACTTCTTTTCTTGAAAATTACTGAATTCTCATTTTTTCAAATTCTTAATCTAATCCAACTAGTATAGCGTGTCATTATTATAGGATGATTATAATTTGTTTTCTAATAAATTTAAATTTATCAAATTATTTTAAAAGAAATTGGTATTGAAATTGGACAATCATACAAATAATTTTGTTATAAAAATAATGACAACAACATTCACGAAACAAAATTATACCAAGATACAAAGTCTAGAGAGGTTTAGAAATAGAAACGACAACTGGGCTCGAGCCAGGTCTAGGTTAACTGGCCGATGGCAGGTCACGTGAAAAACGTGTCATTTTTGTATTTCTAATTCTAATAAAGTTTAGACCTGAAAGAGTCGACTCAAACTTGGGCCAGCTGTCTTGATCCGGGCCTAGGTCTCATCAACAGGGATCTATTGGGGTTAAGCCTGTCTCAGTCTATTGTCATCCTTAAATACAAGCAAGATTTAAAAAGATTTAAAAATACGCAATCTTAATATTATTATCTTGGATAAACTCATCATAGATATGTTAAGAAAATAAATGCTTTACAATTTTTTTTTAATTTTAATGTAACTGGATTTTTAAAAACTAATTCAGAATAATAGGTGCGTCTTTAAAATAAATAAGCGTGTTTTATTGATTTTTTAAACTTTCTATAAGGGATTCATTCAATTTTCATGTATCCTTATTCATATTGCTAAATTATAAGATAAAAGAGTTGGTAAGACCAAAGGTAATTGGTTGCCGACACAGACGTGTAAAGTTGACGATGGTGAAGAGCGATGGAGACTTGACTGTAACTAACAGTATCTTTTTGACGTCTTCAATATTTTATCACCTCTCAAACTTATCCTTATTTTATGTTTTATGTGTATCTCAGATTACTCAGGCCATTAAGACAGATTTGCCATTTTAAGACAGGACCAGAGAACAGAGCTCCAAAACTTAAAGAGCTCTAGCAGTGCAAGACAGGATCTGCGGAATAGGACCATCGCAGGTTTTTGATCACTAAGGTTAAAGAAAACAACTACTCACTACCATGCTTCATTCAGACAATGAAACAGACAACAAAAGAGTTTAACATTGTACAACAGTGGAATTTCAACTTATTTTCTGCGGAACAGATTTCTTAACTTTCCTCTTTCCAACCGCTCAAGTAGTTTCTTAGAACCTGGAATGTCCATCTCAGACAGCTTCTTGAGGTACCCAATTGCTCCATATGAAATCATCAGCTTCTTACATTTCTTACTAGTGGAGAGACATGCCAGGCATGAGACTGCATACTTCTTTGCAGTGTTCTGAGGACTGGGGTCAAGCAAGTTGACGAGACTCGGGATGGTTTTATCGTTTTTTTTAACTTCTCGCCGGTTCTGCGATAGAGTCAGCAAACTGGATATTGCTTGTGCAGCAACCTCCCTGGCATTGTTTGTTTTGGCCTCGAGCAACTGGATAAGCAGAGGAATGCAACCAGCTTCACCCACCAACTTTTTCACCTCTGATGAGCTACAAACCCGACAAATTGCCGAAGCGGCAGCCTGTCGTGCACCTAGTGATCCGGATTTAAGAACATGAACCAAACGTGGGAAGAAACCGAGGGCTAGTAGCATTTCTATAGATACAGAAACAACCAAATTCCTTAATGCCCCAACAGCAGATTCTTGGGGCAATGGACCATCAAGATATGCCAATAGGCTTCGGATTCCGCCCTCTGAAATAACGGCTCTCTTCAGGTTGTCATTGCTTGCGGTGAGATTCTGCAAACATTCTGCGGCATATTCTTTGGATCCTAACAGAATTCCACAATCAAGGAGAGTTATCATAACTTTAACGATTCCTTCCTCGGCTAGATTTTGTCTAACTTCAGGGATAGCTGATATGTTCTTCAAAGTACAAGCTGATGCAGCCTGTGATACAGAATCACCAGTTTGACACATTTCAATCAATGGTCGAATCCCACCATGTCCAACAATTGCCCTGGCTGTTTCTGTTGACATTGACAATCTCTGGAGTGAGATAGCAGCCTTCTCTTTACCCACAGCACTTCCTGATTCAACAAGCCTTATGAGAGGTGGCAAAACACCCTCTGAAACAAGCCAATTCTCACAACTCCCAGATTCTACAAGAGAGCAGATTACAGTGACCGTTGTTTCCCGGATGCGAGGAGAAGTTGCTGTTAGCAACTGAACTAAAGCAGCAATATTGCTCCGACCCAATACGGTCAAGACAGTCTTCTCCTCCTCTTTCATGACGTCAAGCAGACTGTCAAGAGCTCTGTGCTTGGCCTCCAAATGACCAATCTGAAGCCGCGCAAGTAATTCTCTTATGTTGCTGTTAATTGCAGACTCAGGTTCAATGGATGAACCAGCAACAGCTAAAGGCACAGTAACCTCACCAAGTACCCCAGTTTTGATCAGAAGTCCACAATCTCGCAAATTCAAATCCAATTTCCCGGATAAAGAATCAAGATCATTCTGCATCCTAAGCTTCCCTCCGTACGTCTCTCTTATACATAAATCTGCCAATTCAATTATTTCTTTCAAAGTCTTTGACACAGCCTGCAGTTGTTCCTTGCAAAGAGCGTTCTTGGAAAAGCAAGGATGGCTTGATAAGTCCGATAAACATGTCGGGATCTGATCCAACTTGGAAATTATCATCTTCCATTTACCAGGAAACACCTTAACATCTCCGGCCTTCTCAAGTGCCACAGGAACAAGCTCTTGAGCATGTGATAACCAGTCTTCAACTGATTTAATATCCTCCACCACCTGTTTCCCTCTGTCTTCCACCATGATATGATATCTCAATATGGGTATGGATCGAATATGTCAATACAGCTGCAACAAAAGAGCTTCAGACAGGGTAGATACAAGAACTGTGAAAAGAAAAATGAAACTTTTCTTAGAAAATTAAAAAGGAAGTGGAGCAGTTGGAATCATTAAACAAAAACTATAACCAAAGCTTCCTAATACAGAAATTAAAAAAAGAAGAAACAAAAACAATTAGGCTAACATCAAGAGCTTGGAGAACAATGCATGAATGATCCCACAAAGCTTGTTCCAGCTGAAAATGAAAGTACATAAGGATGCTTCCGGGTGTTATTTCCAAGGCTTTTCCACTGTGATCATTAAATGCCCGACCAAACCTATCATCTCAAATAGTGCTTGGAGATAAAAGGATGCCAGAAAGCTAAAATAATATGGACCAAAGCTTTAGCAAGTGACAAGTGTTTCTGCGGCCGCCCTATAAACAACAAAACTCATGAATACCCAAGAAAGCCCCTTTTGAATTGCCGACTGAGTGACCATAACGCTCTGGATTCATGTGATGAAGATGACACATTCAGGGGTATTAAAGGAAATCACAATAGAATATGACACTGTGAGGAAGGTGGAATATAGTATTATATAGATTTCTTTTGGGACAAAGTTGGATCCTCTATCTGTGCTGCCATTTTATACCGTGGGGATACACAGAGCAAATCAAGAGAACGAGATACACTTTCCTTTGAAAAGAAGATACGTCTCTATTTACAGTTGTATAACCATGGAGTATACTTAAATTCTTCAAGATGGATCACTTGACCAACCCAGGTAATGCAACAAATACTAAAGCCATAAATGTAAATCAGATGATATATACCTCAAATCTATTTGACTTTCCTCCTCAAAATTCAAAACCCCTTCACCGTTGACTCCCACCGGATGCTGCTGCTTTTCCACAAACAGGTCATGGTCACTTCAAGTTCCAGCACGAACAGTACGGAGATGACAACCTGAAAAACAAGAAATGGTTTAAAGAAAAAGAAAAGATTGAAAGCAAAAAGTAAACTTCAATTCCCTTTATCCAGAAAAGATTGAAAGCAAAAGCAAACTTCCTATCCAGGAAGGGATCACAAAAAGCAGGAAATGACATCTTCAACTTCAAGAACCAACCTTTAAGCCTCAGGAACAAGAACTTGGTTCTCTTTTAGTGTAACTTGATCTTCAAACCTCACACACTTTCTCTACCTTTCTCACTTGCTAAGCCCAATTCATCCAAGGATCAACAAGCTCACTCTACCTCTAAAAAATCCAAACTTTTTAAGAACCCAAATACTTCCAAAATCAGTAATCAAACCAAGTTTGATCCTTTAAACAAAAAAAACATACCCCGCAACAATCTCAACATAACTAGAAATACCCAGAAGCTGAACTTGTTCCTAATCCTACCAAAGAAGCAGACACTAAACGGTCGAAATAAGAAAAGAGAGCAAATAAAACAGGACAACTTGACGAGCAGCCAACGTCGGAACTACAAGACACAAATAAAACTAATATGATAATAAGCTAACACATTTTAATCACATTCAAAAACAAAACCACAAAATTTTCTCAATTCTCTATCTACCTAGATTTCTACCTCTGTGTCTCTCTCTCTCTAGTCTTCTCATTTCAGTACTTAGTACTGTGTCCGGTTTGTTGTCCGTTGAGATTTTCTATTAACTTCGGTTACGGAGCGCTCTTCGTTCTGACAGAGAGCGTTAATCATCGAGCGTTTGAGTGAGATCGGACGGTTGTAATTGTTAGTTAATACAGTAGATTAGACAGTTGGGATTGCGTTTAAGTTTTTGAATATGCGTTCAGAACTTTGACGTTACCGAGGAAATGACGTGGCAATATGGGTTCGCACGTGTGAGATGGGGCTTGTAATGAGTGTCTTTTCAGGCACGTGTGTGTCGTTCTGTGAATAGTGCATCAGTGGGGACTCGGGCGGTCGGGCCCAGGTCAAGAATCAAACCTTTAATGTGGAAATGAAGCTTTAAATAAACAAAATTTTTATTATTTTAAAATATTTATATCATTAAAAATATTAAAAGTATTTCATAATATTAATTTTCTTTTTTACTGAATTATTATTTCAAATCAACATAATTATATAAAATTAAATTAATATAAATGCTTAACATAATCTTTTATTTCATAAAAATAATAAAAAATTATATGAATTAGACGAAAATTAACAAAGACATGAAATGTAATAGAAAACTTTAAAATACTAAGATACAAATAAAATATCTCACTTAAAGAGATCTTTGTCGTTCTCTCGATTTTTTTAACTATTTTTCTACGAGTTTTGCTTTATGGTTATTTTTTTATTACCTAGTGCTTCTCTGCTAGTTCTTTAATCTAGAGAGTGTCTTACTTAATCTAATTACCCTAAAGAGTTTCTTACTTAGTCTAATTACGAACTTGTAATGGTTGGTTTGATTTTTTTTACTTGTCTTTTTTCTTATTTATGTATTTAATATTTACCATGTTTAATATATGTTCTATTATGTATTGAATTACATTTTTTTTATCTTTTCTAGATGTATTTACTTATATTTTATATTATCATTATTTTTGTGTTATATATGGAACTATTTAAAATAGTCACTTTACCTAATAAAAATAAGGTTATGTATTCCTTAATCTCTTCAGACCCTATATTTATACGAAATTTTTACTGGATGTTTTTGTTGTAAAATATAATGTTTTTATAATATCGAGTTCTTTAAAATAATTTTATTAACATTTTCTTGAATTATTTTATTGAATTCAAAATAGTTATATAATTTTATCACATCTATAAAAATTATATGAATTTAAATTTAATAAACATAATCTCTTAATTTTATGATATGTTAATAATTTTATAAAGATAAAAATAAAGATTTGCTTTTTTCATAATCATACTTTACATATTGAATAAAGTAGATAGTAATTAAAATAAAGCTTGGTTTGGCTGGCAACGGCAAGATAATTATGAACATACAACACAGGGATAATGATCATCCCACCACCGAATTACTACCTAATATACTCATTTTTAAAAAAACCAAATCCTTAAATAAATGCACCTACCTACCGGCTTGTCGTTTTATAATATACTTGTAATTATTAGGCATCATCGTCATCACATTTAATGATTGATTATACATATATATACACACTTGATAATGAAACTTAAAATCAATTTTATTTTAATCAAATCCAAAAAATCATATTTATTTTTAATAAGATTTTATAAGAAAATAGTGATGATAGTAATGAATTAGGCTGAGTATGGACTATTCAAGTATGAGTTAGTTTGAAAACTTTTTTTCGAGTTTAGATTCGGTCCGAAATTAGATCAAGCTCGAGACTTTAGGCTTGAATTCAATTAAATTTAGATTAACAATTCATTTAAAAATTTTAAATTTTAAATCAAGTCAAATAGTCTAAAATATAAAATTTTAAAAATAAAAAATTGAATCTAATCCAAAATTTCATTAATTGGAACTAAAACCTTTTTTTTTTTGAAATTGAAACTAAGGGGGGTGCTTGATTGATGGGTTTGAAAAGAGGGCAATGGTTAAGAAATGAAAAGTGAGTGATTGGTTGTTGATTATCATTATAGGGACAATAGTTTGATATCTCACTTTTGAGAAATCCTCCATACCCTCCATTTAGTAGAGAAATGAAACTTATTCCTTAATAGTAATTTTTTACAAAAATATTTTTAATATTAATTAATTATAATATAATTAATTACTTAAAATATAATTATTTAAAATATAAATAATTAAAATATAATTCATTCATTCATTAAAATATTGTAATTAATTAATTAAAATATAATTAATTACATTATAATTATTTAGTAATTAAAATATTTTAATTAATTAAAATATAATTATTCATCAATTAAAATATTGTAATTAATTAATTAATTACAATATAATTTATTCATTAATTAAAATATTGTAATTAATTAATTGATTAAAATATAATTAATTAATTACAATATAATTAATTAAAATATTATTATTAATTACATTACATTACATTACCATTAATTAAAAAATTAATTAATTAGTTACAATATAATTAATTCATTAATTAAAATATTATAATTAATTAATTAGAATATAATTATTTATTCTTCTTAAGTAACTATCATGATTATAATCATAATATCTATTTTCATTACTTATTATATTTATTTTTTATACCTATTATCATTCCCCAACACGCTCCTAAATCTATTAAATTTAGATTGCACAAAACCAAACCAAGTTGGACTAAGCAAAAAGGGAATTTAAAAAGCATTAATGTCCAAGTTAAAAACTTTTTAAAACAATGGTATTGACTATTGAGTTTACATACTGAGCGAGCCTACCAATACGCGTGGAGAAGACGACATCGGGGGTTGAGTAACTGCAACGTGACGCTGTTGTGTTGTGTGTCGGCTAACTTTATACACAACTCTTTACTTTAATAGCCTTATTATGACATTTTCTGATCCAGAACCAGACCAGTGTGTGTGTCCCACTATTTGTGTCCTTTGGACGCTTTGCTTTTGTCTTTTCCAAATGGCCAAATTGTATTTTAATTTCAACGTTAATAATAAAATATAATATAAATTTTAATGTTTTAAAACGTTTAAATTATATTTTAATATTTTAAAAAAGTTCAAAACAGGATTCAAGTAAAAATAATTTTCATTGTCATATAATTACAATTACAATAACATTCAGTAAAAATTTTACTGAGGCATAAGATTTAGGAAGATTTAGTAATACGTAATCTTATCTTTAATTAGTAAAGAGGTTGTTTCTAAATTAGTTCACATGAAGGAGAGAGAAAAATTAAAATAAACTAAACTAAAATAAATACCAAAATTGTTTTTTTAATTAATTAAAAAATAGATTATAATGTTACGTGACAATGAGATCTACTTTTATAAATTTATAATTATAAGTCTTTACAATGAGACTCGCTTTTTATAAAATTTTAATAATAAATTTTATGTGTGATGTGATAATAGGGTCGATTTTAGTTAAAAACAAAAAATGTGACGTTAATGTTGACGTGATATTTAAGAATTAATTTTTTAAATTTTTATTTATTTAAGTTATATTTTAAAATACTAAAGATATTTCAAAATATTATATATTTTGTATTTGAACTTTCATATTTAAAAAATATTATTATTTAATTTTAATTATTTCAAAACCTGGCTTGGTTGGATTGGGGGCTTGGGGGCTTATTACTGTGTTAAAAAGTTGACACATGACCTGCCAAATTTGTTTGTTTCTCAATGTAGCTATTGCGGGCTGTATCTTCTGCTGCCAGAGGGTTCATTTCGTCCTCGAGGTAATCCGTACAAAATATCATGACAAAAAGTCAAACAAAGGCTTGGACCGGACATGTTTTCAAAAATTTTTTAAAGGAAACTTTTCTACTAAATCGTAAATACTAATACTCTTTTGGAAATTGCAAAAAAAGGATAAGTTCCAATGTTTTAAATATCTGGAAATTACAAAAATTGATAAATTCCAGTGTTTTAAATATCGAAAGTTAAACTGTAAAATAAAAGAACTAAAATTTAAAAGATTCAACCGATATTATACAATTATAAAATTGACTAAAATTTGAATAAAATAGAAAAATTTTAAATATGATTGAAAGAAATTATTTTTATCAATAAAAAAATTTAAAGTTTAATTAACAAAAGATTGTTGAATTAAAATTAATTAATTAATTTTGTTTGATAAGAACTTATTAATTTATAAAATTTATTGATTAATTAATAAACTCATCACTTTTTAGTAGCAAGAATTATTGAAATTAATAGAATTGAAAAGTTAAAAATCTAACTGAAAAGTTAATTGGTTCAAATCATTGATAAATTCTAGATTTTATTGGGTTAGACTCCAACCAAACTTAATTTTTTGTCCAACTTTTGAATTTAAAGTTACTATTTCAAAACTTAAACAAGCTTCGATTTCATATTTAAAGTTATTTACTCATATTTAATTAAATATCATATTAAATTACAATCTAATTAGTATGAGTGGATCAATCTTTCAATTGAATTTAAACGATTAAAATTGATTTAAAATTTAAAATATGATCAAATTTGAAATTAAATTTGACGGTTTGAAATTAGACCTTTAATCACACTCAGTAAATTGATCTATCGGATTACCTTGATCACTAATTCATAATGTTTTAAAATTTAAATTAGAAGTTAAACCAATAAGACAAAAAATTTAAGGTTTAAAATATTCAACATATATTAGATTATCATAAAACTAGCTAAAGGTCACATAAAATTTAAAAATTATTTAAAAAATTAGCTTTACCTATTGAAATAATTTAAAGTTTAATTGAAAATTTTGTTAAATAAAAATTAATCGGTTTATTTTGGTTTATAGAAACTGATTAATTTATAAAAATTGACTAATTAATTAATAAGTTAGTCGGTTTTTAATAATAATAATTATTAAATTAATTCAAATCAAAAGATTAAAAACTAAAAAAATAAGTACATATAAGATTTTTAATATTGAATCAATTCAATCAGTGTAGCTTTTAAGTTTTAACACATTGTTAATCATTTCATAATCATAATGGTCCGTTCCAAAAGCATGTGTGGGTTATTTATTTTTTTTGAGAGAAGCATGTGTGGGTTATTAAATACAACATTTCCCTTGCACGGAGTAAGAAATCCATTAGATAACAGAACTTAAGCTTTAATCATTGACGTTAGGAAGTGTTTTCTTACTGCGAAGCACCAATCAAGATAGCTTCATAACTCACGAATCTCTCGAATGCAATGCTTTAAAACTCGGATCGGTCATTAAATCAGTGGTTTTATTAGTTACTGGTTTGACCGATTCGACCGGCTCAACTACCGGTCGAACCGGTGTAACGTAATAATTATGCAATAATTATATTTAATTATATATAATATTTAAAAAATAAAAATATAAAAAAATTATTGGACCGGCCGGACCGGTCAATTGACCGGTTTTGATCGGTTTGGACTGGGTCAATTGACAATTGATTTTGAAGTGTAAACCGGACCGGACCATCGACCGATCCAGTCCGATTTTAAGAACATTGCTCGAATGCGATTGACGGCTGTTTTTTTTTTTTGTAAGCTTGAAATTTAAGAAAATTAAAAAATAAAGGATGAGAACCTCGTATTGCATAACCAGTGATTTTTTTAAAATCATTATTTAATTGTTGTAAAAAATGTAATATGTGAAATAATTTGTGATACGAATTAGAATATGCCTTTGAAAACTAAATAAATAAGTTTTTTTTCTGAAAAACAATGAAATAAATTTGTTTGAGGAGACCTAATATTTATTATTACACCCAAGTGGCCAAGTTGTTTATTATTATTATTATCAATGTTTTAAAAACCAAACCATAAGTTAAACTGAAAAGATAAAATGTTTAATTTATATTAGATCGTAATAAAATTAAATAAAAATTGAAAAATTTTAAAAATGATTGAAAAATATTGTTATTAAAATTTTAATTTTAATTAAAAAGACAGTTAAATGAAAATAAATTATTTTATTTTAATTTATAAAAATTGATTAGTTTATAAAACTCACTTATTAATTTATTAGTTAATAAAAAACAAAAATTATTAAACTAAATTTAAAAAATTGAATCAAAAAATTATTCAGTTCAAAGTTTTTACTGTTAAACTAGTTGAACCAGTTCAGTTTTTTTTTGTTTGTTTTGAAGAGCAAGATACTCAAATCCCTATTCGTGATGATAAAACTCATTCAGAAACTGAAGAGTAAAAACTCAAATCTGTAGATGTGCAAATCAAATAGATGCTTAAGCTAATGAATAAGCACGTCTATTGGCTTGCCTACGAATCCACTTGTAAGAAATACTCATTCAGAAATTGAGGAGTAGAAACTCAAATCCGTAGATGTGCAAATCAAATAAATGCTCAAGCTAAGGAATAAGCACGTCTATTGACTTGCCTACGAATCCACCTGTAAGAAATATTTGGTAGCGATAATAATAAAGTCTTAAAATCACAAATAATAGTACCCAACTCGGAAAGATCAAAGTCTGGTGAGCTAAATGCGAAAAATAAAATTTGAGAATCCATAAAAAAGTGTGACCACTTTCAAAGGCTGCTGTTTTAGAATTTGCAAGGATTGTCAAAATGTTAGGCTTCCGCAATCAAGGGATCTGCACCACCAACATAATGACCAGAAAAAGCTCTAATAAACTCTCCCTCAGCACTCTACAACATTGCTCCAAAGCCAATCTTACCTTTACGATGGAATACTGCTCCGTCAATGAAAAGTTGCCAACTGTTATTGCTACTGTTCATCAGAGAAGAAGATGAAAAACGCTGCAATAATCTATTTGTTGATGATGAAGAAGCCGACGCAAGTATCCTAGAATGATTCCAAAGCTCCAAGAAATTTAGAGCTTTCAAATGCGTTGTGTAGCATGTTGTATTTTTGTGAGACCAAAGCATATTATTTCTTGCTATCCAAATGTGTTTTGCATAAATCACAAATTTTTGAATCTAAATTTTGTCACCACCCTGAAGGATCTGCAAGAAGAAATTAATAAAAGAAGGGTTATTATTTTCCTCCACAAATCCGCCTTACCTCCAGATTCCGCGAGCTTTACAACATGACACAAGAAACATTAATTACATCTTTTTTGGTAGGTTTTGTCATTTTTTAATGAAAAAAATATCTAATTAAGGCTTAAATTTTATAAGCCTTAACATTTGAGAACCCCCACAAAATTAGATATGAAATTACTTGAAAACTTTGTTCTTTTAGACATATTTTACTTTGATAATCAATCTTTACACGGGAATTAAATTGTCTTTTTTTTCAATGATTAAAAAGTTAAATCGATTTGGTCAGTTTAACTGTAAAAATCTTGAGCTGTTCAACTTTTTAATTTTATTAATAAGTTTTTTAATTTTATTAATAAGTTTTTATAAACTAAAGTAAGTTAATTAATTTTCATTTAACATTCTTTTTTTTAATTAGATTTTAAATTTTTTAATAAGTAAAGATAATCTCTATAAATCATATTTTAAAATTTTTAATTTTATTAGATATTTTGCTAGTTTTATAGTGATTTAATACTTTTAAACTTTTTGTGTTAGTGATTTTAATTCTGCTTTGATTTTTAAAACGATAATTTTTTAGTATTAAAATATGTTTTATTCGTGAAAATTTTCCAAAAATATATCCCAAATACAGATAATATTCTAACATTCTTTCTTATAACAAATACTTTTATGTACATATCGTAAGAAATAAATTGGAATCCATCTTGTAATGAAGTTGACATGAAGATTTTAGTACACAACTCTTGATTATGAAAATTTCTGGCAATCTTATGTGTTGTCTTCCTCATAGTCCTGACTGATGGTTAAGTGACACAGCTTCTTCATAACCCACACACTGAAATAAGCAATTCGTAACTCTCCATTTCCTACTCTCGAAATGATTCTGACCTACTAAAGGTTGGAGGAACCATCACAGAAGATGAAACCTTAAACCTCTTACTCCTGGAACCACCCTGATCACCTGGAGCTATGTCAGGGCTACCAATCCAGCTGTTCATCATTTGATCAACCAAACTCTGATCAGCCACACAACAACCTTCTCCGATGTCTGAGCCATCGGAGTCAAGTCCCAGCTGACGAAACCCGACCCATTCAGTGCTACAGTCCGAAACGCTCGAAGACCTTGGAGTTTCCCACGGAGAAAGGTCCTCAGCTACAGGAGGTACGATGATGCTTGGTTGCACCACTTTGTCCATTGTATTCATGTCCACTGGTTTTCGGTACTGGTTGTTTCTGAAATGGAATATACTAGCAAAAGTGAAGTGATCACTCACTCTGTTCTTCGTCGACTTGTTCTCTTTTGTCCTCCTAGCCATAATACTTTGTAGGTTTTTGCTCAGCTTAGCCTTCAGAGAACTGAAGCTAAGACGTCGCGGTCCGTCGGAGGCAGACATCAAGCCACCCTCAGAAGGTGACAAAGACCCAGATTGGGTTAAGTTCGGATTAGTCGATACGAAGTTGGTTCGAGCATTTTCACCACGTAAAGCACGAGCAGCCTCGTCGTAGGCTCTAGCTGCTTCTTCAGGACTATCGTAAGTTCCTAGCCAAAGTCTCACTTTTTGAGATGAGTCCTTAATCTCCGCCACCCATCTTCCCGATGGACGTTGCCTGACTCCGACGAACTTACGGGGTGTTGTTTTGGTTATGGTGTTGATGTTGGCCGTTGCGGTTGCGGTTGCGGTAGGGTTTTTGGTGATCGGTGTTTCGGGTCCTGCCATTGGTAAGTCAGAAGTATTGAAACTTGAGCTTTGCTTAGGTATATGAAAATTAGAGAGGGCAGTATTTATAAGGCATCTGTTTAACAAGTGTTTGATTGGAGATGGAAACCTCTCTCAATTATTTTTGTTTTTTGTTTTCTTTCAAATTAATAATCAATTAATTTACTTCTCTTTGCATCTTGGCTTGATGCATCTACGGGGCTTAGCCTATAGCTAGTTGTTTTGGTTACATTCCTTTTTTTTCCCCTCCAAATTGAGAATTTTTATGTAATTTATAATTAATTAGATCAAATAAAGATTTATAATGTCTTTATTACATTTTTAATTTTCATGAACTTCTTTTCACCATGTTCAATTTTAGGGATGGCAATAGGTAGACCCATGGACTAGTCCCGCCAATTTTTTTAAAATTAAAAGTATAAAATAACGTCTTTTTTTAATTAGATCCGAGCCTGAGTTGCTCAGGCTTAACCTTACTTAAGATCCAACTGTTCTAAGTAAAACAATATCGTTTTGTTTAAAATAGTTGAACCTTAGATCTGTTTGAGCTTGGGTAATTCATGGGCTAATTTTGTCATCCTTATTTAACTTATGTGAATTTGAAGATAAGTTATTGATAAGGCTCTAATTTGATTAATTAATATTATTTTTTTAACATCTCATAAATATATATAAGTGGCGTATGATAAATTAAATTTACATTTGTACTCTGATTTAAACTAGTAAGAAAGATGAGAGAAGAGCATATATTATATTTAGAATTGATAATATTACCTCCATTTGAAGTTAAATGATCAAACTTAAGGATCAAATTGAAATTTATTTATTTTGATTTATAAAAATTTATTAATTTGTGAAAATTAACTAATTAATTAATAAATTGATTAATTTTTAATAACAAAAATTATTAAACTGAATCAAACAAAAAAGTTAGACAATTCAAACTTTTATTGTTAAACCGTTTGAACTATTTGAAATTTTAAAACATTGAATCCAAACCAACTAACATTGGTTTGCAATTGAGTCTGGGACTGGCTAAGGAGTCGACTCAAAATGGCTGAACAGAGAAAGAAACAGACAGAAGCTGACAGAGGCAAGGCCGTCGAAATTTGTCATTTTGCAAATGAAGAAACTGATTAGAAACGTTGCATGATTTTAATTAAGAAAATAATAATCCGGCTGGTGAAAATTAAAAACAATATTTTATTTGGTGATTGAAAGGTTTACCATTGGATTGTAGCCTTTGGACATAGAATGATTTGTGGGCTCTCTGATCTCATCTCCTTCATCTTTGTCTTTTCTTATGTTTGTATTCCTATCAAAGGCTTCATTAAAAAAATAATTTTTGCACAAAATGTTGGCTAGTGCTTTTTTTTTACCTGCTGAATTCTGAGAAGTTTTTATATTTATTTAGGATATTAGGCATCGTCGAGTTGAAGTATAAGTGAATTTTTTAGTAGTGATTAATATCCTGTACTCTTCAACTTCACTTACAATGTTTCACAATTTTATAGTGATAAGTATTAAAGAGTTAATTGCTTAGAATTAGGTAATTTTATCTCGTCATATTTACAATGAGGAAAATCGACATATCAACTAACTCACCAATTTTACTATATATTTTGATTTAGGAGTTAGTATTTTTGCTACGATACTTATAAGATGCCTCTTTATTCTTTTAGAAGATATAATTAGAGTTTGTCTTCCTAAATTAGTCATGTAATTTGTTTCATTTTTTCTTTTCGTTTCATTAAAAAAATTACTATTAAATCCTATCTTTTAAAAATACCAAATAGTCCATTTATTAATTTCAAAAAATGGGTCAATATTATAAATTTGTGTTTCCGTGGAACCCATTCACCCACTGATTCCCGTTGTTATCATTCCTTTGGAAGTAACAAGTTTGTCACAAAGTGAGTCGTATTTTCCTACAAGATATGTTTGAAACGACACGTCGTGATAATGCCTTTGAAGTTTTTTTTTGGTTAATTGACTTAGTTATATAATTAATTATTGGGTGGCATGAGCAATCTGCATGCCCTAAAGAAATCAAGCAGTGACGAAGCCAGAAATTTAAGATAAGAAAGTCAAAATATTTAATTTTTTAAAATTTTAGGGGGCTCAATGTATCACTGAGCACCAAATAACTATGTTCTTATATATGTATATATACCCAAAAGTATAGGAGGCTCAATGTATCACTGAGCACCAAATAACTATGTCCTTATATATGTATATATACCCAAAAGTATATATAAATATACTTTTAGGTATATATACATATATAAGGACATAGTTATTTGGTGCTCAGTGATACATTGAACCCCCTAAAATTATATATATATATATATAAAGAAAAATTGGGGGGCCCAAGTGCACCACGGCCCCCAAGTGGCTCTGTCCATGATATCAAGTAAAAATGAATGAGCTCAGAGTCACGATCTAAGGTTGGATCATACAACAGGCGGAGAATAAATTAAGAAGCTGTTTCTATTTATAGTTATATTTTTATTTTTAAATTTAAAAATTGTTTATTTGAGTTTTTTTAATTTTAGTTTATGAAAATCAAAAGTTTTTTTTATTTTCTGTATTTTTATAATATAATTTATTATCAATTAAATATATAATATGTAATTATTAACATATTAATTTTTAATTAAAAATATAAATAATTTAATTTTTTTGACTAATTATGAGTAAAGCTGTGTACTACCAAACTTCTACAGATCTTGTTTCTAAGTAAAATTAAAAATTATCAAAAGGTTTAGATTCACTGTTTTGGATTGTAGCAAATGATGAACATAGAATCCAAACTTTTAACACACAAAGGACCATACAATATTCCCAAAGATAAGGAACTTAAAATGTCAAATTATTACAGAGTTTTTGCCGAGTTTGAGGGTTGGATGTAAGAATCCTATTTCCCATGCATTAGTTCATTCTAATTGGTTATTCCCTTTTCTTTTTTTGTGTTTTATAAACTAATGTATAAGTTGCTTCGAAATAGGATGCCTGTCGTATCAGGATTTGCTAATACCTTGTGAAATATTGTTTTTTCGTCATTTGGATAAGCATCGGTGAGCTACCAACCACATTGTATTATGTAACGTCTCATTATTAGAATGGAGATAATAGGTTTAAAAGAATCTAATATTTTGGTTTTTTTAATTTAGTGTATTATTTTTTTAAGTTTATAGTTTAATAATCAATCTTTTAAATTTCATACGAATTAAATCAAAGCATTATTTTTAATGGTTGTTAGATAAACATTAGGCGACATTTCATATACATGCTATATTAAATAAAAAATAACTTTTTCACGTAATTTATACAAATTTTAAAAAGGGTAATTATTAAATTTTAAAAAGTGATGTTTCGGTACCAATTGTTGGTAACGGCCTGTTTCACCTAGTACCAACCAATATCGACAATATTCAAAATACTGGTCATATATTAGTCGGTACCGAAAATTTTAAAAAAGTAAGTTTTTTTTGCAAAATTTAGATTGTTTTTAAAAACACCCCTCCACTCTCATCTCTCTACTGTTTCTCCTCTCTCTTTTTTCTATCTCACACTCTCTCACTCACTGTCGCCGCCCCTCCCTCTCCAGCATTCTAGTGACCACCACAACACGACAACAACAACCTGCTGCAACTAGCCCACCACCGAACTAGTCACAATCACAAAGTCTCCTCGGAATTGCCAGGTCTGAAATAGATTCAGACCCAAACTCGACTTGACTCGACATTAAATCGGATTTTAGTATTTTTGGTGTGTTTTTTGTTCTGAAATTTGGAAAACAATTGCATTATATTTAGATATTTATGTATGATTTGTGATGAAAATTGTTGGAAATTATTGGAAATGAAAATTGTTTATATATATTTTATAATGGTTGAATTGAAATTGTTGGAAATTGTTAGAAATTGTTGGGATTTAGAAATGGAAATTGTTGGCAATTTTTGAAAATGGAAATTGTTTATGCATATTTCATTATTTTATGAATTGTGAATTTGTGATGGTTGAAATTGTTGGTTGTTGAAAGTTTGGAAATGAAAATTGTTTATGTATGTTTTATATTGTTCAAAATATTGAGTTGAAATTGTTCAAAATTGTTGAAAATGGAAAATGGAAATTGTTTCTGTATGTTTTGTAATGATTGAATTGAAATTGTTGGAAACTATTAGAAATGAAATTGATGGAAATTTTGAAATAGGAATTGTTTATGTGTGTTTTGTGATGTTTGAAACTTTGAATTGAAATTGGAGAAAGTTGGGAACATAAACTACCATTTCTTTCCATCTAATCAATTCGCAAAATATGTTGAATTATTTGGTAATTTATATGTGTGGACTATCATAAATATTTATAATTGATAATGTGTGAAAGTAGTGATGTATATGTGTCCAAATGGAACTTCTTTTTTTTCAAATTGTGAACATGTTGTAGGTTGAACTCGAACCACTTATACTAAGACTTATTAATGTCCAATTAAAAATCCTAGAAGCAACTTATATATTTAGGAACCAAATGTAGAATGGTGGATATAATATTATGGATATTTTAGAAATGAAAAGAAGTTTTGAAGGTTTGAATAAGAAAAAAAAACATTTCCAAACAAAGTTATATCCTTCAATTTGATCCTCGTGTTATGAATATATCATTCAACTTGATCCTCATGTTATGAATAGATGTATATGAACAATTGTATAAGATATGTCATTCATTATTTGATGATTATGTAAATCATACCCTTCAACTTGATCTTTATGTTTGAAACTTTGAATTGAAATTGTTCGAAATTATTGGAAATGGAAACTGTCTATGTATGTTTTGTGATTGATAGAAATAAAAATTGTTTATATATATTTTTTGTAATTTTTTTGGTAAATATATTTTGTGTAATTATATATGTTGAATAATTGAATTGTTAGTTTTAAACTTAAGGTAAATTGTGTTTGATGAAATTAAATTGTGTATAATATAATCATACAAAATGAGTTATATTATATAAGATAGACATGCATATTGTGTAATGAAATTATGTGTTCTTTATTTTGATATATGCATTTATTTATTTTTACAAATAAATGAAAGGAAGTTTAAGTGCTCCTGATCAAACCGCTTCAGAAATATATAATGATCCAGCTTGGGCTCATACTATATTGGTCATCGGTATGAGGAATCATACTATTTGATTGTTTTGTAACAAGTATTTAAAAGGTGAAGGAATCACTCAATTAATGAAGTATTTAGTTGGGGTTTAAGGAAATGTGGAACCTTATAAAAAAGTAAGTTACGATGTGAAGTAGCAAATGAAAACTTTGCTTGAAGAATATCAACAAGAGAAAGATCAAAGGGAAATGTTGAATTTTGAAATTGGTAGTAGAAGTTTGTTTGTTGATTTTTGTGATGATTGTGGAAATGTTGAAGGTGGTAGTGGTAGTGACAGTAGTAATGTTCCATCCTAAGCTTAACAAGAAGTGAATCTTACACCTGAACCTGATGTTAAGAAATGAAGAAGGCAGGTGATTAGTTTTTTTGCACCACGAACAACTCCTGGGGCCTAACCTTTAATTCATAGTTACATGCAATCAAGAAATGCGGCTCACAATGTAGATATGACAGTATTTAGATGGTGGTATGGTACAGTTTAATCATTTAATGCTTCCTAGTCTTACTATTATCAACCTACGGTGAATGTTATAGCCTCTTACGTTCTGGGATACAAAGCTCCTTAGATTGATAACTTAAGAGGTAAACTTTTGAGTTGCTTAGTTTCTAGAATTAGAAGTTATTTGGCTAAAAGAAAAGTGAATTAGGCTACTTATCGGTGTTCAATCATGTGTGATGGGTTAGACAAATAGAAGACAAGAGCGTATTATTAATTTTTTGGTTTATTCTGCAAATGGCTCAACGTTTTTGAAGTCTATTGATGCATCTGACCTTGTTAGAAATACTGATACTTTATTTGAGATATTCAATGAAGTTGTGAATGAAGTAGAGCAAGAAAATATTGTTCAGTTCATTATTGACAATGATTCTACTTATAAAGTGGTAGGAAGAAGGTTATAGAATAAGTATAAATTTTTTTTTTACTCTTTGTGTCGTACATTGCATTGACTTAATGCTAGAGAATATAAGGGATCTTAGGTATTTTCTTATTATTGATTAGACTATCCAAAAAGCTAAAAAGGTGACTAAGTTCATCTATAATCGTGCATGAGTGTTGAATTTAATGAGAAAGGAATTTACTAATGATAGGAATTTGTGTCGTCCTGCTGTGACAAGATTTGCAATAAATTTCTTATTACTTCAATCTTTTGTTACAATGAAGGAATAGTTAAGACAAATGTTTTCAAGTGATAAGTGTGTTACATCTCATCATGCTAGATCTAATGCTGGATTAGAGGTTTCCATAATTCTATTGGAAGATAAAGAATATTAGTCTCAATGTCAATTTGTTATCTAAGTTTGTGAGCCTTTGGTGAGGTGCTTCACTTGGTTGATAGTAAAGAAAAGGTAACAATGAGTTATTTTTTGATGCCATGTAGAGGCGAAGGAAGCAATCAAGGCTAATCTAAAACATAAGCCTTCTTTGTACACATCATATCTTACAATCATCAATGAGAGATGGGAAAGACAATTTTTTACAATTTTTTTCTTCGTTGTTTATAGCTGGTGCGTTTTTAAATCCTAGTGTCTATTTCATACCAGATTTTACAAAGAAATCCGAAGTTAATAGAGGAATGCTATTTACTATCATAACAATTGTTGGCCATGAAATGATGTAAGATTTCTTGAGCTCACAAATGAAGCTTTATAAGCAGTCTTCTAAGGATTTTGAAATGTCGATTGTTATTCGACATAGAGCAAATCTTTCTCCAAGTATTAGTTGTTTCATTTTTCTTATTTGTTGAATTAATTATCACTTTATTTTGTTTATAACGCTACTTTTGTTATCTTACGACTTACAGTTTTTTGGTGGGATCAATTCAAAACTGGTGTTTCAGAATGGCAAAGGTTTGCAATTCAGATTTTAAGTCAATGTGTGAGTGCAACAGGCTGTAAACACAACTGAAACACATTTGAATTCATCCATATTAAGAAAAAGAATAAATTGGAGCACAAGAGATTAAATGACTTGGTTTTTGTTCATTACAATTTAAAGCTTCAGGGGAGGTATGTTATTATCATTATTAATTTCGATATAATTTCTTATAATTAAATTTTATTGTTTACTAAGACTCTTAATAACACAAGTAGTTCAACATATCCAATTTCCATTGATAATGTCGATTTTTTAGCGGATTAGTTTTCTAAGGAACCAGGTGTTTGGTAGATGTGAATGACTTGGAAGATAATCTTAGATGAGAAAGTATTGACATGTCATTTTGTGCATTGAATTTGATTGGTGATGATGACGAGACTCCTCTCAATGATGAAGATTTCATACCAATTGATAAGTGGAGTCAGTATAGTTATAGCGGATGTCCTCCTATAGTTGATTGAATGAAGTTCTAGGTTTTTGTTTTTTCTCTTTTTTAATTTTACTTATATTTGATGTATATGTTAAATTCTACATATGTAATGTAATTATAAATGTTTTTGTTTCAGGTTTCACTTCTACTTAGTTGTTTCCTCATTACGAACTCTTGTCGTAAATTGTAATAGTTTAAGAGTTAATAATATCTATTGTTCTTTTTATTGGATGTTTTGATGTAATTATTATTTATTATATGATAAAATTGTAATATTTTAAATACTTTGTATTGTTCTTAATTTTATATTCATATATTGATGATTGTCTTTTTTCATATTAATTGTGGTTATTATTTATATGTAAAATATATGAAAATTATTGTTGTTCCATATTAATTATGGCTATTATTTATGTAACATCCCATCACTTATTAGAGATTAATGAGAAATTAGTAAGCATAATTCATGCTCATGCATCATTGTATATTTACACATACGTGAATATTTATTTTGATATACAAAAACAGTTGTACATGCATTCATTGGCATTTTTGGGTATAATTGATTTATAAATGTGATTAAAAATGTGAATTATGGATTATTTGCGTTAAAAATTTATCTGGAGGGTGTTTTTATTATTTCGGAATTTTTGGTGAATTTTAGAAATTTTCAAAATTTTGGGTATATTTTGAATATTTTGAAATTTTTTGTGAATTATTTTGAGCTGAAAATTTAATTGGAGAGTGTTATTATTATTTCAAAATTTTTGGTGAATTTTAAAAATTTTCAAAAAAATTGGGGATATTTTAGACCAATTATGGTGTGACACATGGCAACATATGTCTTTGACAAATGGCTTGTAAATGTTGTGACTTGTGGCAGTCTTAGATGTAGACAAATGTCCCACATGCATAGGTGACATGTGGAGAGGTATTATGCCTACATATGGTCTTGTTTTGATTTTAAAACAAAAATCACTGCAGCTTTATGTTTTTCACCGTAAACACCATCACCAAGCTCTCTCCCTCTTTGTTCATCAAACACTGAACAGTTGATTGCTTATGTTATGCACCGGCTTTTGTTACACCTTACAAGTAAGCACTTCAATCCAAATCTTGTTTTGTTCCTCTTCATTTTTGTTATTCTCCATCCACCGAAGGAGGTATAGGTAATGTAAATGCTTTTGTTTGTTGATGTTTGAGAGTTTACATGCATGAGGGGGGATAGGATTTCGGTGATGACATGGAGAATGTATAGAAGAAAAGAAAATTTGCAGAAAAAATGAAGTGCAGAAACTATGTAGGAGGTGATGCAAAAATCGTAAGTAATGATCTATTTTTGGGTATAGAAATGCTGAGATAGAAATTAAAAATGAAGGATGGAGTGGGAAGACATAGAAGATGGAAAGTGCAGAAACTTGAAAATGCAGAAACATGATGCGTGAATAGTGATGTGTTTTGATATTTATGTTTAAATCTTGAATTTGCATTGATTGTGTTGAGGTGAGCTGAGATGGATGAAGGTTTACAAAGCTAACTTGTGGAAAAAAAAAAAAAAGAGGTTATGGATTTTGCCAAAAAAAGTGTTCATGAAAAAAAAAATCAGTAATGAGAGAAAGTTGAAAATGTTGAAATATGGGTATGTATCGGTTCTTAGATGTTTAAATTTGATCTTGAGCTATGACCTGGTTTAGAGTGAGCTGAATGTAAATGGAAGCGGAAAAAACATGACCCATGTTCTGTTGAGAATTGTTTCTGTTCAAAAAAATTTTGCGGTAGGAAAAAAAGAGGAAGAAGATGATGAATAGTGTGTTTTTGACGTTGATGTACGTTGGTCTTTGAAATGTGCTTTTGAACTTGAGTTTTTAATTGAACAGCTCTCAATCTTTTGCCTATAACTCTTTCATCCGAACTCCAAATAACTTGAAACTTGGACCAATGGATTCCTAAGACATTTTTAATTTGGAGCTATCTGAATTAATTTGGAATTGATTGATAGGATGAAAGTGTGGAAGTCTGCTGGATGTTATGAATTGGAAAATTTCCATGATCATGCTTCGGTATTCAATTTATAACATGAGTTGTAGATTTCTGAATGAGTTCATTTTTGATTCATATTAAACTAGAGACATATTTCTACAATTTTTGTGAAGAGGTCGAATTTTAATTATGTCTCTATGATTTTCAAAATTGGCATGTAAGTGAGTTGTAGCTTAAGCTGAAGCACTGTCAGGGACAGAAATTATGTCCTGTGGTTATTGAATAAACTGGATTGATAGGGGCCGAATTAGGCTGAGTTGTCTTCAACAAAGTTGTAGCTTAAAGGGTATGATCATGTACTAGCCGAAAGTTCAAATGTGAACAGTCTGTGGTATTTTGTGCATAACTCATTGAATACTAAATCAAATTGAATGATTTTAGAGGCGTTAGAAATTTAAGACACTGTAGAACAACTTTACAGAAGGAAATGTTGCCTAATTTTGTCATTTACCCTATCAGATTAATTATGCAAAGTTGACCTGAAATTATATGGGCAGAAAATCTGAAGTGATCAATTGGGTAATAAAATTGATTTCACATTGTTTTATTTTGGTTCAAATTATAAGTACCAAATGATTTTAATGAGGGCTTCGATATCTGATCGATTTAATGATAAGAATTACAATAAGATACTCGAAATTTGTCATTGAATATGCATTGTACATAGCGCATTAATGAATACAAAATTGTGCAATATTGTGATATGTGTATGTATTGTATGTATAGAGGAGCACACTGAACGACCACATCCAAACGTTGCTGGGACATCTAGGCAATAGCCGTTTGGAGCATACGGTGAGTAGCCTAAGATGGTCTCACCATTTTGTTTTGTACATTATTGAACTGTATTGCGATCTTATTGTATTGAATTGTGTTGATTGTGTACTGGATTCCGGACAATATTTGTCCGAGGCGTTTGGATGAATGAGAATGACATTGGAAGTGCTACTTGAATGTAAATGTGTTTGCTTAATTGATTTTTCTGATTCTCAACTGAAAGGTTGAATGCCGGACATAGTCCGATGACTACTGTTACTGTGACTGATATACTGTCATATTCCATGCACATGAAAGTGATTAAATTGATGACTGAATTGTGGCATGTACTTCATTCCAATGCATGTAAGATAAAGGAGTTGTGACTGATGTGACTATAGATACTGTTACTGATATGAGCTTTAAGCTCCCGCATATGTGGTTCGAGCCTATGGCTCGATATGATCAATGAGTCACAGACTGACTGACTGAGCCCGATAATTCGGGATATTATAAAAGCACACAGTCACAACAAAATAAAAATGAATGTGAGTCTCATACATGTCGCATCCATATATAACTTGAATTCATTGAATGATTTAATTGTGTTAGTATTTGACACTTGTTGTGATAGTATTTGATACTTGTTAAGTGGAGTTGAGCTGTATGATTACATGCTGTAATTGATCTCGTTTTATGTCATGAGTGAACCATCAAGGATGGTTACTCTACTGAGTTCGTAAAACTCATCAAAATTGCACCGTTGCTTTTCAGGTTTAAGAGTGAGACGACCTAGCTTCTAAGACTCCATAGAAGCATATTTTGTGCAACTGTTACAGTCAGATTTGGCTCAGAGGTCGGTCAGTTGAGATTGAGGACTTAGCTTTTGTTTTCATGTTTATTGTATTTGGTGTGTACTGAGTTGTTTAAGCTCATAGGATAATGTTGTAAACCTTGGATGGTATGGTGTTGTATGAAACGATTTAAATTATGGAGTTTGACTAATGTGATAACATTTTGAGCAAAAAAAAAAATGTGTGGTTGATGGTTTAGTGTATGATGCCATGTTATGTACAGTGAAGGTAAGATAATTAACATGTCATTTCTAACAGGCATGTACACGTGTACCCGATGGACACACGTGCATATGTCAGTTGGGAATGGGATGTTACATTTTTGGTATCAAAGCATGGTTTGGCATCCATAGGGATATGTGGTGATATTAAGCGTGAAATGTTGTGGAAATGTCAGATGGTAATTGCAGTTATTATGTATTACAGGTTATTCGACGTAGGTGAATAAATGGAACACTCAGCTGACCTGAGATCGGAAGGAGCCAGTAAGGAGTCATCGGTATCTCAACCTGAGCGAGTGCCTCCAAGAATTCTTGAGAGAAGGGAAAGGAGGTACGATAAACTGCGAAAGCAGGGACCTGTAGATTTTTATGGCAGTACAGACCCTGCTGAAGCAGGGGGATGGTTAGAGCGGATAGAACGAGTATTTGATCAGATGAACTGTGAGTCGGACCAGAGGTTTGACTATGCCATTTCTTTGCTACAAGGCCCGGCTTATCAATAGTGGAAGACTGTTCCCGGCAGTACTATCAGGCCTTGCACTTTGACTTGGGGAGACTTTCTGAGGACTTTCAAAGAAAATTATATGCCCTAGGTATACATGGATAGAATAACAGGATGTTAAAAATTAATCTGGAGGGTGTTTTTATTATTTCAGAATTTTTGGTGAATTTTAGAAATTTTCGAAAATTTTGGTATATTTTGGATATTTTGAAATTTTTGGTTAATTATTTTGAGCTGAAAATTTAATTGGAGATTGTTATTATTATTTCAAAATTTTTGGTGAATTTTAGAAATTAAAAAAAAATTGGGATATTTTGGACCAATTATGGTGTGACAAATGGCAACATATGTCTTTGACAAATGGCTTGTATATGTGGTGAAATGTGGCAGCCTTGCATGTTGACACATGGCCCACATGCAAGGAACAGACGTGGTATCTTGCTACAATTCAAAATCACTAGCCGACAAGTGTTCACTAAAAGTAGCTCTCTCACTAGGTTCTTGTTCACTAGATGATAAATTTGACTCTTGTGAAATATGTTTTTCCTCAATAAGAAATTGACTTGCCTTCTCTATTCTTCTCTCTCTTCTAATCTTTTTCACTAATCTCTCAAGTTCAAGATTTAAAGGATTTAAAGGTAAAGCCCTATCACTCCTAGGCATAAACAGTAACAAAAAAGAACAAGGCACAAAACTGACTCACACAACAAGATTCGTAAAAATAAATAAATAAATGGAAAAATCTAATAAGTGCAAGTGTATGTGAAAAAATATGAGAACTTGTAATATGCACAAGTAATCAAAGAATGTCAAAAATTGTACCAATATGCACAAAAAGCAACTAAAAACTTTTATCTAGCCAAGAAAAAAGAAAAGAAAAAAATGTAAGTATGAGGCTCAATACAAAAAAATCCAGTCAAAAGTTACTTGACATTTAAAAACCAATTTCTTGGTTCCCCGGCAACGGCGCCACTTGAAATAACGTTTTTTGTCCGATTGTCGCCTTGGGTTTACTTCAAAAATTTAACCAAGGATTGCATATAGCGCAACCTCGGGTCGTTCTCTTGAGGAACCCAAAGATGAAACTAATTTCCTAAGTAACTAAATGCAATGCAACCTAGACTGTAAAATGGGGTTTGATTTGAACAATTACCGCTAAAGTTTGCAACGAATTAAAATAAATACTAAGGACTTGTTTTTGGTATTTTAAAAATTAAAATGAGTGATATGAAATGATAATGAGTGAATAAAATAAGAAAAGAAACACAAGTAATTAACAATGATAAACGCAATCCGTCAGTTCAATGGCGCAGGCAATCTTCACTTAAACAGATATGGGAGTTAAAACAATTTAACCAAGAATTAGAATCGAGCTTTTAATCTAACAACCGAGCCACCTCGAATTGTTAAAAAAATATTTTCCAAAAATCCCAATTTAATAACTACCACCAGACTAGTAAAATGGAACTAAAGATACTAACACCAATGCTCGACTTTACGCAGTAATTAAGAAACAGAATTAATGCTATCAACAAATATAATAATCCAATAATTAAAGCCACCTTGAACAATCATCAATTTTGCTAAAATCTCATTATAAAGTTTTGACCCAAAACAAAGTAATGAAATTAAACCCAAAATTAACACAATATCAATTGCCAAACATTAATCTAGTCACAAAATCTTCCAATTCAAAAATATAATCAAAACGCAACTCTAATAATTAAATAATTATCCTAAGATTTAGGAATAGTTAACTAATTAAATGGACAGAAAATAAATGCACTTAAACTCCCCTATAAAAACTTCAAGCTCCTGCCTTTGCCATTGAACCGAAGGATTAAGATAAAATAGCCAAGAAAATTCATTGGAGATGCTGGTAATGTTGAGATCCAACGGTCAACCATGGAAATTGGGAATGAGGATCTAGATCTCTTGGTTTTCACTTCTGCTTCCTCCCACTTGCGCCACTCAACTTGTCATTTTCTGCTTCTGATTTACACTAAAGCCACAATCCAACTCCAACGCACCTTCACGTTATTTTCCTCTTTTTCCAGCCCCTCAGAAAACATCCACTGCACTTGTATGGTTCCCTAGTTCACGCTGCCCTCTCTTCATCTATTTCGTATTTTCTCCAGCCACTCACGCCCAACAGCCCGACGCCACTCCACTCAACAACGTCAAGCCCCTTCTACGCCCCTGCTGCCTTTTTGTTATTTCGCCAAGCTACTCACAACCGCAGAACAAGACACACTCTCATCTCCATGTACAGCACACCATGCAAAACCCCACTCACGCAGCCTCCAATGCCCAGCAGCCACACTTCACACTCACAACGTCTCCACTCTCACACACGGTCCCCAAGCAACCCACAACACAGCCCCTTCACTCCAGCTATTGTTTTTACTCTCCTCTTCACGCAACCATGCCAAGCCACTCAACAGCTCCTCCAACGTTTTTCTCCTGGCCAAATCCACGCACAGCCCACTCTAAAGACAACTCCACACACTCACACAAAAAAAACGTTACTCACAAGCCAAGCACGCACACTCCACTCAACACCACCGGCTGCTTTTTTTTTCGTTAAAAACCACACTCACACTTCACATTCAACAAGCCACTCACCTGCTGCCTTGCGTTATCCCACTTCCAACGCCACCAGCTATTTCCAAATACACTAGAGACCACTCTCCAAACACAGAAAAACTCACCAACAACGTCTAGCACACTCACGTTTATTCTTATTTTTTAGCCTTCACGCATCACACACCTCACACAAGCACACTCACGCAGAACACATATGATTCACGATCTCCTCTGCACTCAAAGCCAGCCAAACTGCAC
>JAOTAX010000004.1:1958153-1971064 GCA_025629825.1 Erythroxylum guanchezii | reverse complement strand
AGCTTTTGTTTTCATGTTTAGTGTATTTGGTGTGTACTGAGTTGTTTAAGCTCATAGGGTAATGTTGTAAACCTTGGGTGGTATGATGCTGTATGAAACAATGTAAATTATGGATTTTGACTGTTGTGATAATATTTTGAGTTTAAAAAAAAATGTGATTGATGGTTTAGTGTATGATGCCATGTTTTGTACAGTGAAGATAAGATAGTTAACATGTCATTTCTAACAGGCATGTATACGTATACCCAATGGACACACATGCATATGTCAGTTGGGAATGGGGTGTTACAATTTATTATTATGATTTTTGGAGATATGGTTGACATATCTCATAAAGTATATAGTACAATTGTATAATATAAAAATGAACTATTTTGTAATTTTTTAAAAATTTCAGAGATTATTTCATAAATTTAAAAAATGACCTAAAACGATACCTGATATTGACTAACACTGGTACAGTACTGTACCTGAACCTAATCCAATACTCAGGCAGGTAAGAATGCCATAACTTTGTACTGATATGTAAATAGCCAAATTCTATCGCCCAGGTTTGGTTCATTATGTTTCGTTTAAGAAACATGTCAAGATTGCTGAATTCAACCTAAGGAAAAGACAGTTTAGGACATATACTAGAAAAACGTAGTGCGTTCAAGTATATAATATGTAACGTTGGCTTTATACCGCAACTTTGTACTGATTTGGTAAACAGCCAAACTCTATTGCCCAGGTTTGGTTCATTACGTTTTGTTTAAGAAACATGTCAAGATTGTTGAATTTAACCTAAGGAAGAGACAGTTTAGGACATGTTCTAGAAAAATGTAGTGCGTTTACAGATATAATATGTAACGATGGCTTTACCTAAAATTTTAGGGTTGGAGCACCCTATACCGTTAGGGTGTTTTAACTCTGTTCCACTAAATTTTGTCCACATATTTGTGTGAATCTCACATAAACGTGTGGATGAGATTTAGGCCCTATTTGACAAATAGTTAATTACATTAGTTGTTAGCTGATTCTATTAGATGTCAGCTAATAGCTGATTCTATCCAGTTGATTTGACCAGCAGATTGCATTAGCTGTTTGTTAGAGATATTTAGTAAAATTAATTGTTTAATACTAGTTATTTATATGTAAAATGACTTATGAGGACGTGACTTTAAAAAAATTATAAGAGTATGAATATTATATATCTTAGTATCTTGTTGGATATTCTTAGTAAAAAATAATAAATTATTTAATGAATTAATAAATTAGAGTTAAATAAAAATTTTAATCTAATCAAAATTTAATATTTTTTATGATTTATAATTTTTTAAATTATTAAAATAAATAACAAAAGTTAAAATGTTTAAATTAATTAAGACATGGAAAAAAATTTTACAAATTAATTATTATTATTAATGGCTGGATGATGAATATGAGTGGTGTTTGAGACTTCTAAAATAAATAGTTGCATTCTATAATTTATAAATTAATTAAATAATTTTTATAAATTAATAATTTTTTAAATTTAAATATTTATGTTAAATTTTTATTTTAAAAATTAAATTAAATTAAAATTATTTTGTTTTTTATTTTTATCATTATCATTTTAATTTTTATAAAATTAATAATAGCATAATTAAAATTAAAATTTAATTTAATTTTTTATTATAGTAATAAATAAAATTAAAATATAAATAAAAAATAAAAAACCAACACAAGTGCAGTGTGACTATTCCCCCCAGTAGTCATCCGTGACTACTAGTGAGTCTTATGGTCATTGCAAACAGCTATTTCAGCTGATTGCTTCAAAACGCTCCTAAGTTAGAGCTTTTCGTAAAACAACGACCCAATCAGCTCCTAACTAAACAACAAAACAACTTTTTAATATAGTTAAACCTCTAAAAATGAGTCAATCAGCTGAAAAATAGCTAATAAGCTGTTGTCCAAACTAAGCCTTAATAGAATAAGGTAGGAATTGGTTAACCGAAACAGATGATCTGTTCCCAAAATTTTGTATTCCACTTGGTGGCTTGAAACCTGACGAGGTTTGAGCTCTTAAAAATAATATAATTTTATCTAAAACAACTTTATGAGTTTTGTGGAAAAGCACTCCCAAACAGCTAATAAGTCTCTTGCTAGGACATTAATAGGGACTTTGACCATCATGAAATTTGATGGTTCTCGTACTATGCACGAACACGTCATTGAAATGACAAATATTTCAGCAAGGCTTAAGTCTTTAGAAATAGAAGTGGATGAAAATTTCCTTGTAATGTTCATTTCGAACTCTTTACCATTTGAGTATGGTCCGTTCCAAATAAGCTATAATACTATGAAAGACAAATGAAATGTGCATGAATTGCACAGTATGTTGGCTTAGGAGGATACAAGACTGAAGAATTAAGGAAATCATTCCATCAATTTTACGAAATATCAAGGAGCTAGTAAGAAAGTGCATAAGAAACACAGAAAGGGGAAAGGACCATTGAAGATTAATGAGTCCTCCGTTAAGATCTAGAAGAAGGCAAACAATAACAAATGTCGTTTCTGTGGAAAATCTGGACACTTCTAGACGGGCTGTCCACGACGTAGGCTAGGTTTGAAAAGAAAGGTAAGCTTAAGGCTTATATACGTTTTGAATCAAATTTAACTGAAGTTCCATGTAATACTTGGTGGATTGATTCTGGATGTACAACTCATGTTTCTAATACTATTCAGGGATTCCTTATAATCCAAACCACAAACCCAAATGAGAAGTTTGATTTCATGGGGAATAGAGTAAAGGTTTTATTGGAAGCAGTCGGGACTTACCATTTAATCCTGAATACTAGACATCATTTAATTTTATTTGAAACTCTTTATGTACCTAGTATTTTTAGGAATTTGATTATTTAAACTTGATGTTACTGGATACTCTTTTAAGTTTTGTAATGGATGTTTCAATTTGTTTAAGCATATTGGTATGATTGGATCTAGTATACTTTATGATGGTTCATATAAATTGAATATTGATAATTTATATGTTGAAAATCTTATGACCATGCATCATAAAGTTGGAATTAAATGTAGTTTAGTGAATGATTGTTCTGCTTACTTATGGTATAAGTTTTTGGGTCATATTTTCAAGAAAAGAATGGAAAGATTAGTAAAAAATGAAATTCTTCCAGATTTGGATGTACAAATCTCAATATTTGTGTGGATTGTATTAATGAAAAGCAAACAAAACACACAAAGAACGTTGCCACGAGAAGCACTCAACTTCTTGAAATTGTACACACCAATACATACAGACCTTTTGATGTTAATTCTTTCAATAAAGAAAAATACTTTATCACCTTTATTGATGATTATTCACATTACGTATATATCTATTTACTGCACGAGAAATCTCAAATAGTGAATGCCTTAGAAATTTATATAACTGAAGTTGAAAGGCAACTAGACAGAAAAGTGAAAATTGTTAGGTCTGATAGGGGTGGTGAGTATTACAGAAGATATGATGAAAGTAGACAACGCCCTGTTACATTTGCTAAATTCCTAGCATAGCATGACATATGTGCTCAATACACAATGTCAGGTACACCACAACAAAATGGTATATCAGAAATGCGTAGTCGAACCTTAATGGACATGGTTAGAAGTATGCTAAGTAATGCATCTTTACCCTTATGATTATGGATGTATGCTTTAAAAACTGTCATGTATTTGTTAAATAGGGTTCTTAGTAAGGTAGTTCCACACCTTTTGAACTGTGAACTGGTAAGAAACTTAGTTTATGGCACCTGCATGTCTGGAAATAAGGTTTTATAATCCACAAGAAAAGAAACTGGATGCAAGAAAATCGGTGGATATTTCATTGGTTATCCAGAAAAATCTAAAAGGTATAGATTTTATTGTCCTAACCATTATATAAGAATTGTTGAAACTGGAAACGCTAGGTTTATTAAGAATGGTGAAATTAGTGGGAGTGAGATTTCACAAAATGTGGAAATTAAAGAAGTTAGAATACAAGTCCTTTTAACTTGTGTTCCCATTACTCAAATTGTTGTTCCTCAAATTGTTACACCGCATAACAATCATGAAGAGCAACAAATACATGCTCTTGACATTCAACATGAACATGCAATAGAAGAACCATATGAAATAACATCAAGAAGATCCTAAAGAGAAAGGAGACCTGCTATTCCGAATGATTATGTGGTCTATCTACAAGAGTTGGAAGATAACTTAGGAATTAATGATGATCCAGTTCCATTTTCACAAGCCATTAATAGTGCTAATGCTAATAAATGGTTATATGCAATGAAAAATGAGCTTAAATCCATAGAACATAGTGGTGTTTGAGACCTTGTAGAATTGCCTGAAGGGTGCAAGAGAGTTGGGTGTAAAGGGGTTTTTAAGACGAAGCTTGACTCCTATGGCAACCTTAAACATTACAAGGCTAGACTTATTGCTAAGGGTTTTACTCAAAAAGATGACATTGACGATAAGGAAATGTTCTAACCAATTTTTAAGAAAGATTCTCTCAGAGTTATCATGGCACTAATGGCTCATTATGATTTAAAGCTATATTAGATGGATGTGAAAACTGCCTTTCTAAATAGGAATTTAGAGAAAAATGTATATATGGATCAACCAATGGGTTTTTCAGTTGAAGGGAAATAACACATGGTGTGTGAACTGAAAAAGTCAATATACGAACTCAAGCTAGCTTCCCATCAATGGTATCTTAAGTTTAATGATACTGCTGTTTCCTTTAGTTTTAAAGGAAACACTGTTAATCGATGTATATATCTGAAAGTCAGTGGGAGTAAGTTTATATTTTTGATTCTACATGTTGATGACATCTTGCTCGTAACTAATAATTTTGGTCTATTAAATGAGACTAAGAAGTTTCTCTTTAACAACTTTGAAATAAAAGATATAGGAGAGGCAAACTATATTATCAGAATAGAAATATTTCGGAACAGATCACAAAGACTATTAGGTTTGTCTTAGAAAGCATATATTAATAAAGTATTAGAGAGATTCAAAATGGATAAATGTTCAGCGTCTCCAGTTTCAATTCAGAAAGGAGACAAATTTAGTCTCATGCAATGTCTAAAGAATGATATGGCTAAATGCCTCAATTTAGGGCCAAACATTATAGTCTTCTCAATTAAGGTACAAATGTTATTGAGTCTACTCAATGTTAGAGTAATCAGTAACTCTCCTCCTACTTTGACTTCATTTTGTTCAATATAATATAAGAGTTGTAATCTTTTTTTAAAAAAATTGTTTAGGAAAAGAGATATGATTGAGAGAAACAATTAATATTAGGATTTGCATGCTTGGAGTTTGTGTCATTTTTGTTTCAACCACATGAATGTTAGGATTTGTTGGCCACGTGTATGTATTTTCATTTTGTACGAATATTTTTAGGTCTTTATGATTTGTATTGTCAACTCAAACTTCTTTTCATATTTAAGATTACATGCAAGTGGAACAGATTCGCCAACAACTTCACTAATGTTTTAGTCTCAGGAAAAGAGGCAGGATATGGTCTTAAATTCGTTATTTGGATGGCTAGGGATCAAGTTGTTGTTTTTAGTTTCCGTTTTTTCTGCTTCATCGCTCCCTTCTTATTTGCATTCTCCTTCATTTCATTCCTCTTCTGGTGTCGCTGCTCTGACCCTTGCTATTCCAGGAACCAAATGACATTTCAGAATCAGAATCGTCCTCATCTTATTGATCTTCTTTCTTTTCCATCCGTTTAGAATCAACTCTTGTTTTCTTAGCTCCTTAAAATTGCAGTTTTCGTCAAGAAATGGCCTCATCGACCTTTAACCTGTGGACTAGAGCGGTATGCTTTGACCTTTAATCTTATTCTTGCCAAAAGAGGGCATGAGTTTCACATTTTCACCTCTTCTCTCCCCAACACGTCTTTCCCAACACATCAAACTAGTAACTTATACTTTCACCTCTCAAAGCTGACAACTGCTGGTTATCTGGACCAATTTGTAGCCTGGAAACAATTTGAAGCTTTAAAACTCAATTAGGAAACCATTTGATGCAATTTGGAGCTAAAAACACAACTGGGAAACCATTTGATGTGATCCACATTGAGAGCGTCAGTCTCTTGCATACCTGATCCTACAATTTGAGCAACTCAGCTATTACTTGGCATGGTATTGCATATGAAACCATTCATACTAATATCATTTAAGAGCTTATGTGGAATCTGAAAGAACGCAAGCATATGCACTGAGTGAAAGAGTGATTAAGGTTGTGAAAGAGATCAAGTTCTTCCCAGACTATACACACCCTATCTCTACCAATGATCATGCTGAAGATGTCTTGAAAAGAGTATACATGATCTCAGAAGAAAGAGTTCATGTTATTTTGAATAGTGTGGATGAGGAAGTTTTCAAACCTGATTTAGTCAAGGGCATAAAAGCAGAAGTTCGACATCCCGCGAAGTAAAAGAATAGATAAATTTACACGTGATGTCTCGTATGCATGCAGTTGTATTGGAGTGCAAGTTCAACACATATAAGTACAAAGTAAGTCCCTGAACCAGAAAAGTTTGATCTAACTCGATTTGAAGGAAATGGTCCAGCACCATACACATATGTCCTATTTGGTGGAAGACCTCGAATGTGTCCCAGAAAGGAATATGCTAAACTGGAATTATTAGCGTTCATGCACAACTTGGTGAAAAGATTCAAGTTTCAAAAGCTAATTCCAGACGAAAGGATCTTTTTCAATCCCATGCCGATACCCCAAAAAGGACTTCCCGTTCTTCTTCGTCCCCACATGTCTTGATAAGTCCAAAATCATATTATCTTGTGTTCCAAAAATGTTAATTTGTATGAAATCGAGTCTCTATCATAACTACTAAGCTATAACTATATATGCATATATAAAGATGTGTAGCATAAGGTGAGAAATATTTACCATTAGCTACGGGTGTTACGATATTTCGTTTGATGTGGTTGTAGAAGCATTGCTGTATACTACATGAGTACGTAATTAAAGAGTCATTTATGTCCATAAAATAAAAGAAAAACATGAAGAGCTAATATGGATATACAGGAAAATAGTTAGGTAGCTTTAACATACATATACTAATCTAACCTGTCACATACAATTCATAGTTGTTAATGCATGAATGTAATGTCGATACAGATACACCGCAAGAAGATCACAACATTCAAATGCAATCTTTGTTCATCATCATCTAATTGTAAAGATATAGATCTCCATGCTTTTAAAATGATAATATTTTGTAATATATCTAGTAATATTCTCATTCGATTTCCTAATATAGTAAAGAATTGATTTCTAGTAACATATTAAATGACAATATTCCTTTTTTTGTTCTTAGCTCGGAGTGGAAGGCAAGTTGACTAATGTAATAGCCACACATTGTATGAAACAGAGCAAAAGACAAACTTGTCAGCATCAAACATCAACCATATTCCATATTCGTTTGGTTCACGACAAGCGAACACAAACTGATTCACTATGCTAATTACTTATTTGTGTTACCGATTTTATATATAATATGAAGGGAACAATTTGTGTTAGTATATTATGTTGTCCTTTTCTGGTTTCTATTATAAATTATTTTGATTATAACGTAAAAACTATATTTGCCTAACACTGTTGAGACAAGGAATAGAAGATGGTGAGGACATGGCTATGGCAAAGGCAGAAAGTAGATCCTTAACCACGGTAGTCTAGTTGGAATTCCCTCTTGATGAAAGTTTTGAGTTGTAGTAAGACCAACGTAACATTGGAAATAAAGAAGGTATTAGAAAATAGGTTACGAAAATTCCACGTAAGACATCTCACTTAGATTTAACGATGCATGTATTACACTACCAAATTTTCGTCCAAAATAGCCTAACATTGAGCAGACTCGATAACATTTGGACCTTAATTGGGCAAATTATAATATTTGGCCCTAAATTGATCAAAACCAACAATTTTAGCCCCAAATTAGGCAATTAGCCTGGAACAGAATCAAATGAAAGGAATTTCTTATGCATCTGTTGTTGGGAGTTTGATGTATGCTCAAACGTGTACAAGGCTGGACATTAGCTTTGCAGTTGGTATGCTTGATAGATACCAAAGTAACCCAGGATTAGATCATTGAAAAGCTGCAAAAAAAGTCTTAAGATATTTGCAAGGGACAAAAGATCACATGTTTACTTATAGGAGGTCCAATCATCTTGAAGTAATCGGATATTCAGATTCAGATTTTGCTAGTTATGTAGAAACTAGAAAATCTACATTTGGCTATGTATATCTTTTAGCCAAAGGAGCAATATCATAGAAGAGTGCGAAGCAGTCAATAATTGTTGCATCCAACATGAAAGCTGAATTTGTGGTATTCTTTGAGGCCATGGTTTAGGCTAAGTGGTTGGCAAAACTTTATTTCAGGACTTGGAATAGTCGACAGTATTGCCAGGCCGTTAAAAGTTTATTGTGATAATTCTACAATAGTTTTGTTTTCTAAAAAGGACAAGTATTCCAAAGATGCTAAACATATGGAATTGAAATACTTTGTCGTTAAAGAAGAGGTTCAGAAATGTAAAGTATCAATTGAGCACATTAGTACTAATCTTATGATTGCTGACCCTTTGACTAAGAGATTACCGCCCAAAATATTTATGGGACATAGTGATAGTATAGGCATTATTGCCGAGTAGGCATTAATGCATATTATGATGACGTTTATGTTTTAATGTAATTGACATTTTAAGCTCATTATTGAATTTATTTCTAATTTACCTGGTTTTTTGAATGTGTATCCTGAATTGAATGGAATGATGATAATATTTTTTGTCTTAAATGGATATTATTTTTTTGATCAATTATGTGTTTCCCATTTATTGATCATTTCATGAAGAAGATTAACTTTGTAGTACATGGAAGGAAATATGTTGTTTAAATCACATACAACCACTATGACTCACATTAGTTCTAATTATTAATTATGATGCATCATGTATTCAATGCGCATTAAATTTAAATAACTTATGAAGATGGCAATGTTACATGAGGGAGAATATTAGATTATTAATGTCTCATTTAATAAATGTTTATAATGCTTAATACTGACGCGGTCGTAGTTAAAAGGTGGTTTTCTCCAAAACCATTTATAAGCGTCACCTCTTTTGGTCCTATTCTTGCCTATTACATTGCTTTTGTTAATAACCATCAAATAAGAGAAAAAAGTGAAAAAGCGAGGAAAAGAAAAAGAACATAGAAGAGAATTTGAAGAGTCTGATTTTCGTACCAAAATCAAACAACTTTATGGATCAAGGTATTGACTACTGTATATGTGAGAATTATATATGTTTAAGATTACCCATAATCGTATGATGAAGTGAGAGTATACAATCCTAACAAAGTCAGCCCATGGGTGCTTATATTTCATATCGTATGTCAGATCTTATATTTCAGAACATGAGTGCTTCGGAGTCTCCGAGGTCGAATCTACACTTTGAATTGGCCGACATATGCTAAACTTGAGCAGTCTAAACACAAGTTTCTTCTCAAAGTCGAACTTTCTTGGGCTAACGTTTGAACTTTGAAGTCAGAAAACCAAAACGGTTTGAGCTTCGTTAGAAATCTGCAAGATAAATATGAATCTGTCGCAAAGAATAAAACTTGGAACCTGCAGTGGATTGTAGAGATTGTATGTACAGAAAATTTACAAAATCCCAACTTTGTATGTGCTTTTTGGCCATCTTCTAATGCCTTATAAGCATTGCTTCCAGAGATCAGGAAATTGTTCCGTGTCTTGCCTGTGATTCTAAGGAAAAAGCTTCTTGGTTTGCTGGAATTTCAAGGTGTCTGTCCCTGCTGCTAATGTTTCCATCTGAATGATCGGGGCCAGGGAGCAGCCATTGGCGAGAATGTTCGCCTGAAGTCTCGGGACTATTAGATGGTGGGACCATGCTGTGTGTTGCTTGCCTAGCATGTTTACCTTCCAAGGAGGCTTGTACAGGGAAACGACAGACCGGACATGTAGACTGCTTTCTTAACCAAACGTCAATGCATGAGAGATGAAAGTTGTGACCACATTTCGGCATAATCCGCAACACTTCCTTCTCTTGATAGTCTCCTAAGCAAATGGAGCACCTGTTTTATCATCACAAAGCTTCTTCAGCCTCATGTGCATTCCATTAAACTAACAACATTAGAAGTTCGTTCCTAACTATGCTTGAGAGGATCTTAAACCAACATCTATAACAGATTTCGCAACAATGCGACATGCTTCAACAACTTTGGTAAAATCGAGTTCTTTCAAACATGGGAACAAGTCAGGTGATACAACTTACTGTGCATCTTCTGCGGAACTGAATGCTTCATGGCTGAACCTAATAGTGGGAATTGCAGCAACCATAACTGGTTCAAGACCGCTAGCCCGATGCTCTGGCTGCAGGATGAGGAAAGAAAAAGCATTTAGTGCTCAAACTTTCAAGATATTGACTTCCAAAACTTGAAACAATATGCGAAAGACAGCAAAACCAGTGATCTTTCCACCCAAAAAAATCCCTCTAAAGAACTCAGTAAATCGGTTCATCTGCCATTGGAGATACTATATAGGATCACCTCCCAACTTGAACACATCCCAACATTCCCAATTTGAGCTAAATTTCTTCAGTCAAATCGTACTAACAAGAAAACCAATCAATTCTTAACAACCTCTGGGACTTAAAGAGATAAACCTACTCCTCATCTAATACCTCTGTACGTCTAATTTAAGGGTTACACTCAAAGGATAGTAAAAACCACAAAGATATACCAAAACAAAGATGATAATAATAAGAACAAAGCCACTTAAGTAAATTTCAAAAAAACAAAAAAGCCACTTAAGTATACATAACCAACTCAGAAACAACATAAGTCATCTCTGTTGGGTCATTGATGCACGAATTCAGGAAAAAGCTATTTGTTTAGGAGATTCTCACCAACTAACACACCATACCTGTTCAAGGTCAATCCTGGATTCGATCTCAAACATTGGTCTGGATTCAGCTCCTCGAAGCCTCCCACAGATTATTCTCGTACAAACAAAGACGATAAAAGTGGCACTCATCCCAAATCCAATAACAGTAGTAATCAAATTCATGCCTGAACCGAACATATCCCTTTCTTACCCCTCCCAAATCTTCGACTCAAATCGTCAACCGCAAACAAATGCCCACAAGTCCAAACCCAACGGAGAGACAAACTAAAAACAATAAACCCGAGAAGACCCCCCTTCCAAGCTTAAACCCAATGAATACGGAGTCAGAACGAGGAAGACCCAGATGGGGAGTCTTCCAGAAATGGCGAGTCTTTAACAGTTTAAACCCCGACTTTTCAAAAACGAGAAAGAACCCATGTTAGGAATCGCAATCGCTTTGGGTGGACTCAAAGAAAAATTCCAAGAGAAGGAGTGAGTGAGGCATTGAAATGGAACGGATGGTGGTGATTGGAGGAGAGAAGCGACGAAGACATCTCGTTTTCGTCTTCCTTCGAATTTCACCGCTGGGCTCCACCATTGAAGAGGGACCAAAGAGAAAAACATTTTAAAAGGTATCAAGCAAGGTGGTGGCTTTATATATGTATATATACATACATATATATATATATATATACACCAGCATATATCGGACGGTTGATATGGAGGCAGGTGGTTAGTTTTGGCGGCAAAAAGCAGTGTCTCCAACGGTAAATTAGTAGATACTATAGAGATTCCTCTCACCTTCTGCTTTTTTCCCCCTTTTTTTTTAATAGGAATAGAATCTTTTTTTTTAAAAAAAAAAGAGAGATAAAGATGGCCACGGCGAATTCTTCTTTATTTTATTTTTTAAAATAAATTTTAAATTATAACAAATTTTATTGAGACTTTAATTTTTTATGAAAAACTTTTTTTGAAACTTTAATTTTAAAAAATTAAAATGAAATTTTGAATTTTTAAAAATTATAAAGATTTAAAATTTTTAAAATATAAATTTTCTATAAAATATTAAATTATATGAGAAACCTTTTGTGTTTAACTTTTAAAATAATAAAAAGCTATAATAATTAAATTTTAATGTGTATTATACAAATTCTTAAATTACTTACTTTATATTTTATTCTTTAAGTATTTGATAATTTTATTTTTATTATTACGATTTTTTACTTTTTTATTTTTTATTTTTCTTCGTACGGGTTATTCATTAACAACCTCTCTACTTGTTAAATGACAGGTTATATACTGTCGAACCTCTCTAAAATTCGTATTTGAATAAAATTTTTATTAGAATATTGATGTATAAGTAATTGTTTTGTTGTTATTGTTATTGTTATTGATATTATTATCTTATGTTAATAAGGAATCTGATTGAGAGCTACTTACTTCATTCCTTGAAGTAGTCTTTGTTAGGAAGTAAGCATTTGCTTAAGTGTAATGGCAAGAATTGTTGAACCAGTGAAACATAAAGCCTTGTGTTAGACCCTTTAAATGTTTTATATACTATAATTAATTAATTAACTAACGTAATTATGATGCATACTTGTTGTTTTAATTATAATATTATAATAATAATAAGATAAAATTAGGCTAATTGTATTATTATATTCATAATATAAAGAAAATTCTTTTAATTTCGAGTGTATAAATAAAATTAAAGTAACTAAAGTCCGTATTTATAATTGTACCAATAAAATAATGATAATTCTTTTAATTATTAAGTAAACAAACATAAAATTTATGTAATTATATTCTATTTATAATATGAAACAATTTTTAAAATTCTCGAGTCTATAAATAAAATTAATATAGTTGTTAATCATAATTATTTTTATGATTACAATGTAAAAGATATACATTTAAAGGTAAATAACATTTATAATAAAATACAAAACATGACTTAAAGTTTTTAGACATTTAAATT
>JAOTAX010000004.1:1944981-1958053 GCA_025629825.1 Erythroxylum guanchezii | reverse complement strand
AAAGATATACATTTAAAGGTAAATAACATTTATAATAAAATACAAAACATGACTTAAAGTTTTTAGACATTTAAATTGAAATCCAACATTTTCAAAACGTTCAAAATAGATTAACTAATTTAAACTTTTAACAAAGTTAACTATCTATTAATTAAATATCACGTAGGTGATATATTTTATTTTTAAATAAAAGTGGACTCTATTATTGTGTAGCAATCATATCTATTGTCAAAAATATATAAAAGTAAAAATAGACTCGATTTTGATTATTTAAAAGAACTATTTAACAGCGAGACCCGATTTATATTTAGAAGATATAAAAATAATACCATATTAATATTAACGTAATATTCAATTAATAAAAAGTTAACTTTGTTAAATTTTCTATTTATTTAAAATATCTTTCGAATATTTTAAAAACGTTAGGATTTAATTTGTTTACTTTTTACTTATATTTAATCACTATAATCTTAAATCTAGTGTTTTAGTAGGACTTTAATTAAATGTTAACGATAATGATTTAATCACCATAACTTTCATGGGTAGAGGGTAGCTAATGGATGATCTCGAGTATAGGGTGACAAAAAAAAACGGAAACAACTACCCTCGGCTCATTCAGGTTATGATGATTAAATTATTATTGATAACATTCAACTAAAGTCCTACTAAAATAGTAGATTTGATAATCTCGAGTATAGAATGACACACAAAAATAAATACAAAAAATATTGATGAAGATGATTTAATCACCATGACCTCGTCAAATCTAGTGTTTCAGTAATTTAACTAAATGTTCGTGATGATGATTTAATCACCATAACCTGCACTTACTTACATTCATCTCAAACATCATTGTTTGATTGATTGTGAAAGGATAATGATAATCTAGAAGGAACCATAAAAGTTGCTGTTTATTTCTTCCATGTCATTGATTAGGGTAAAACGATCATTCTAGGGTTCATAGACTATAATTCATGATTTGTTCAATTAATAATTAATAATTATATCTTTATAGAAAAAGACAAATTTAAGAGTTGGATTCTGTCACTTTCCCAATAACGTAAAAGATGAAGAGGAAAAAAAGTTAAATACAGTCAATATCTAGTTCACATCAAAATCGAACTTCCTCTTCAATTACCAACTTTTCTGCTTCAGAAGTACGCTTATAATGACTTTATAATTTGTAAAAAAATAATTCAAATTTTGAAGAAAAATAAAAAATAAAAATCCCTTCTTATCTCTAAAATGCATCGATTACGAATAAATTCATAAATCATTATCGTCAACATTTAATTGAAGTTCCGCTAAGGCACGAAGTTTGAAAAGATCCGATAGTACACAGTCTTATCCTTAAATAGCATGCAACCTTATCCTTACTTAATAAAGATGTTGTTTACGTTGAATAAATTTTTAAATGTATGAAGGTTGTGAATTAAGGAATATGATCAATGTATAATGAGATTTATATAAACAAAGAATGAGTGATAAAACTCAATGGTTAAATCAACCGATTTGGTCAATTCAACCTTAAAAACTTTCAACTGTTTAACTTTTCAATTTAGCTTTTAATTTTATAATCTAATTTATTTTAATAACTCTTGTTATTAAAAATTGGTTATTTTTTTCGAAGACTTCAAAAATTTTAATGGTAAAGATAATCCCTTCCAATCATATCTCAAATTCTTTAATTTAATTCAATTTTTAATCGATTTTATGATTGTCGAATACCAGTTGAACCTTTTTAACGTTAAACCTCTTATCTTATAGGTTTAACTTCTGGTTCGATTCTTAAGACATTGGTAAATTTATAATCATATTCTAAATATTTATAATACATCTCAAAATATATAAACAAAATAAAAAGTTTAGTAATCAAGTAAACAATTTAAAATTTTAATTAGTAAAAAATTTAAATTTTCATTTTTCTCGAGTCATAGCCTACTTTTTGATTTATATTTTGAAATTCAAAATTTTAATTTTTTAATACAAACTATAGCGATAAAATCATTATTGGCCATTAATATTTATACCATGGTCCAAAACGTCGTCGTTGTGTCGTCTCTAATGATTTTTACCTGTTTGGAGACGACGTTACTGTTGAGAGGAGGAAGGATAGTATAATCCTGGGCTGGGACGCCACTATCCTTAGTCTATGTTAAACTGTTCCAAGTACCTTCGACCTCGAATCTTCGGTGTGTTTGTAGTACACACACGTAAAATAGATAATGGGGGTGGCACACGTGGGAGTGCTGTCTCACAGCTTTTGCTTTCCTTCTCTTCCTCGACTTAGCTTCACCAAACGGAAGAGATTTACAGGTAATTATGTAGAATGAAAGTGAAACATTTGCAAGTTTTTTTTTATGTGTATAATCCACTGAGTTGAATGGGATTGTGTATTGGGCACTCGAAAGTCACTGCAATGAGTGAGGACCCAGTTCGTGAATGGATTTTGTCTGAAGGAAAAGCGACCCAGATTACCAGGATTAGTTCTGTTGGTGGAGGTTGCATCAGCCTTGCAAACCGTTACGACACTGATGCTGGGTCATTCTTTGTGAAAACCAATAGGTGTTATTGATACCATACTCTTCTGGTTTAGTTGCTTACTTTTAGTTTCTATGTATGTGTAAAAGGAATTTGAGGTTTTGGTTTGTGGGTTTTGGGTTAGGAGTATTGGACCGTCCATGTTTGAAGGAGAGGCTCTTGGACTAGGTGCTATGTATGAAACTGGAACAATTCGTGTACCTAGGCCATTTAAGGTGAGAAATTAGTATAATTCTACTTGAGAGTTGCTTTTGCTTAATCTGTTTCCTGTTGTTGTGTCTTAGGGCAAGAGAAGCCTGAGTGAGTAACTTCTTGTTAACCATAATTGTAGGTTGGGCCTCTGCCCATGCATGGATCATATATCATCATGGAATTTATCGAATTTGGAGCATCGAGAGGCAATCAAGTGAGTTCTGCAGAAACTTTTTTGAGATTGGTTGTTAGTTTACCGATAAATCTTTGTTATTTGCTTTCTTGATATGTTCTTTTCTTTCCCATCTTTAGTCTACTCTAGGGAGGAAGCTTGCTGAAATGCACAGAGCTGGGAAATCTCAAAAGGGGTTTGGTTTTGACGTTGATAACACCATTGGCAGGTGAATAAATCTGGGAATATTATCATTTTTCTGTTTCTTGTAGATTTTCTTGTGCAAATCTTAACGAGTAAAAGGTTATATGGACTTCTAGTGAGTCATCTGCAAACTTGTAGTACTCCACAGATAAATACCTGGACATCAGATTGGATTCAGTTTTATGGAGAGCATAGATTGGGTTACCAACTGAAGTTGGCGTTGGATCAGTACGGTGATTCAACCATTTATGAAAAAGGTTCAATTTATTATTATTTATCACTCATATTCTTCAGTTTCTGTAGTTGTACTTTGAGAATTTGAAAACCAGGTTTTGAACTTGAAAGTATAGCATTTATAGCTACAGACACAATTGGTACAGTTATAATGCAAGTGGCTGGATATAGGAACTTTACTTGCTTTGTGGTAAGATTATCGGATTAAGCGATAAAGTAAACAGTGTCTTATGAAGGTTTGACCTTTTGAATAAAAGAGTAACTATTTTTCGAACAATCACAAGGTTGAGTGTTCATAGCTATACGCTGCTCTATACGCTGCTTAACTTTAGTTTCATATCCTTCTGACAACATGAAATGCCAATCATAGATCAGCTCATATTTTTTGCTTTTATTTATGTGCTGTATTGTTTGCAGGGAAAAAACTGGTGAAGCACATGGCACCACTTTTCGAGAACATTGTTATAGAACCATGCTTGCTTCATGGAGACTTATGGAGCGGGAATATCACCTATGATAAGAACGGCGAACCGGTTATCCTTGACCCGGCCTGTTATTGTGAGTTTTTAATTTGTGTGATTGTTGGATCATTGTATAGTATAAAGATGTTCATGCTAGTGATTACATATGTGACACATCCAAGCTACAAGTACAAGCAAGTGGATGGTGACTCTTGCTTTTGATCCTTCTTTTGTTCTTGCCCCTGCTTTCCCAGTTTTTTTCTTTTTTCATTTTTAGTTTAGATATGTTCTGTCCTGGTGCTTTGTCCCTGATGTTTGCTTGGATTTCTGCAACTCAGTTTCTGCAGATCCTGTGCTCTTTCTGCAGATTTTGTCTGCTGGCTTGTTGATTAAACTCTGTTTGCCTTTGCAGATGGACATAGTGAAGCTGAATTTGGAATGTCTTGGTGTGCCAGCTTTGGAGGATCTTTCTACAATGCTTACTTTCAGGTATGATTAAACCCTTAAAAATCGAGCAACGGGTATATAACAAATCTCCAATTCAATCAAATCCATTTTTTGGTAGATGCTACCTTCATTTTCTGTTCTCATGTTATTTGGCAGGTGATGCCTAAACAACCAGGGTTTGACAAGAGGAAAGAACTTTATCTGTTATACCATTACCTGAACCACTATAATCTCTTTGGTTCTGGTTATCGATCATCTGCAATGTCAATAATAGATGACTATCTCCGGATGTTAAAGGTTTAGGGATCAGGCCTAACGGCAATTTATGCAAACTCGTCTCCTTCATCCCTCATCGAGTCTTCTCCTTAATTAAGTCTCTGTATATAAGTGGCTAGACATTGCAATGAGCAGGGCAAGAGTCGTTTCGAGGCAGTTGTTTGAAACGTCATTTGAAGGGGAGGGGCTTTCAAACAGTCAGGCCAACCCTCAAGCCTAAATCTAGTTCGAAGCTTGATTTGAAGTCAAGCCGAGTAATGAGCTTTGAAGTGACTAGTCAATAGGTCGGGTATCTTGAAACTTTTGCTAAGACTCAAAGTTAATTTGTACATTGTTAAACTTGATTTGGATCGTTGATTTCATATTAAGTTCATCTAAAATGTCGGATATATCATTGTTCTAAAAATCGGACCAAAAATTAAACCTATGACGTAAAAAGTTTAAGGTCTAACTAGTATTAAATTGATATAAAATCGGTTAAAAGTTGAATAAAATTAAAATTTTTAAAATATGTTTAAAGCTATTGAAAAATATAAAATTTAATTAAAAAGGTAGTTGTTAAATAAAAATTAATTGATTGATTAATTTTTGAAACTGGTAGATTAATTTTTAATAATAAGATTTATCAATCATCTTACATCTTTATGATCGAATATGTTGAATCAATTTGCCTTCAAGGGGGAGGTTGAGTTGGTAGAGTAGGGGGCATAGGGTTAAAAGGTCCTGTGTTCGAATCTCTTTACTTACACTCTCTCGATCGAGCATATCGTATAGGGCTTGCTTAGTACAGAGTATCCAGTTAACATGATTTGCAGGCTATTACGTCAATCCGGAGATTTATTTAGTGCGCATCCAAAGAATAGCGACTGTGGATTTCTATGTTTCAAAAAAAAAATGTTGATTCAATACAATTTTTTAATTATTAAATTTAATTATAGTTTTTCATATTAAAAAATCAAAATTGAATATTATTAACTTCGAATCTATAGTAATTCAAACTTTGATAACCAAAAGGATTCAAAAAATTAAACATGAGCTTATTAACAAGAAAAAGTGTATTTAATTTTTTTTACAAGCACAATTTAGATTACCATTAATTAAAAGTTATTATATATTTTAATTAAATTATCATGAATTGTTTTTTTATTCAATCAATATATTATACTTATTCACCAAAATTTTAAAAAAATAAAATTAAAGACAGAAGACAATATGTTTATAAATCTCTTCATTTATTTTAATTATTAAAACGTTAAAAATTTTAATTATTATACTAATGGGCAAAAAGATTTAAAAAAAGTCTTCAAAATAGAAATGATAATAGATTGAGCCCAAGCCCTTGTTGTTGGGCTTCAACCCCAACCTGAGGCCCAATCAAACTCTAGCCTGGACCTAGCTTAATTTAAGAAGAACTTTTTTAATTAAAAATAACTTTTTGTTTTTTTTTGGTTATAAACTAGATCTTGCATATCAAAGGTAGGGTAATAATCCCAAATCGAAATATGGGCATACAAATAAGAGTGTCAAGCTAACTGGTGAGTTTCGACATTATAGTGCCGACTTACCCAGCGCAATAACAAATCAGTTTTACGTTTGATAATACTTAATAAAAAGTTAAGCCTTATATAACTCAAGTCTGAGTTAATACAGAGGCTCAATTTTTTAAAAAAATCAAACCCAAGATTTAATTAACTTGAGCCTAACCTGTTAACTTTAGACCGAGCTAAACCGTCCAGAGCTGTTGTCATCTGTGCTTCAAAGTCTATTTTTTATTTAAAATAATAGTTTATAATGATATAATATGATCATGTGGTATAAAGGGGGTATTTGGGAGACCGTATTTAAGCTATATTTCAGCTGATTAAAGAGTATTAGTTGTTTGACATAGTATACTTATTTAATTAAGAGCGGGTTGAGTTGGAAAAAAGCTACTCTAAGTAGCGTTTCAACTTATCAGCTAATAAAAATCTTACTTAAAAACAATTATACACTCAAATTTATTTATCATCTTTTAGATTTTTCACTTTAAAAAGAGAAAGTTATGATTCTTATGTAGATTTTTCAGAATTTCTTCAAACATATAAAAATTAGCGACTTGTCAATTATTATTATTATTATTATAATATATCCTATATTTTTATTATAATTATAAACTTAATTTTTTAAAATTAAATATCTAAAATTTAAATTTTATAAAAATATTTAACAAAATAATATTTATATTCTTAAATTTTTTTAAAACTATGTTTTTATTAGCCATTTTACACCTAAACGGTCAATAATAAATAACTAATTTTATCGAATATTATTAACAAAATCAAACTGATCATTGGAATTTGGAATCAACCTGTCGGAAAGCCAAAAATGTGCTATAACTATGTTCGTATTGGTCTCTTTCTCATTCTTCATAAAAAGACGATGGACGACTCCGCCGAGCCGCCAGCGCCGCCACAACCACCGCCAGTGGTGGCGTTTGGGGAATTGATAGCCTCGTTAGAAGAAGCGACTTTCATGGCCAAACAACTCCATCCCACCACTAACCCTAACGACCTTCTTCTTCTCCAAATCCTATCATGTCTTCGCCAAGCAGAGCACCGGGTGTCCTCTTTACTTCCTCACATCCAAGTCCCTACATCTCCGCCGCCTGAGAACTCCATGTCATCGGCCACCGAGAGCGAAGCAATGCAAATTGCTGAGGAGGAGGAGGAGGGTTGTGAAGGGAATTCAAAGGTGAAGATGGTTGAGAGAGTAGAGGAAGTGGAAGAGAAGATGAGAGGATGCTTTATCAAGAACAAGAGGCCAAAGCGGCAGCTTTCTCCGTCGTCGGAGAAGATGTTGTCTGATGAAGCAGTGAAGGTATTTGATCCTCATACCACCAAATCCAGAGCTTTGACTCTCATCTATCAGTTTCATTTCTGAACAAATCATTGTAGAAAATTGTAGAAGACAACCCCAAGTTCTGGGATTGGGGTCTTTAGCTTATCTATATTTATATACATATTGTCACTTTCACCATTCTTCTTCTTCTTCTATACAATGCCTTATGACAGTAGACCTATAGAATTATCCAAATGCTAGATTCCATGAGCAATCTTTAGGGGTTAGGGTTTTTCTGTTAGAGGTTCAATGGCCACAATACCATTATCTCCCGATTGAATTGTGCAACTTAACAAAGTCATCCAAAGTAAGCTCCTCTGGTCTTGACTGCAAATGATCAATGGGAAGGAATTAAATTCACTCACGAAAAGAGAACTTCAGAAATTATGTAACAATTTGGAGGCAATTAACTTGGAGGAGTGTCCTTACTGTGGCTGAAAGACCTGCAAATTCAAGTGCTTTTTCAATCTCAAGGGATGTGCTAATGTGTTGAAGAGATCTTCGCAACATCTTCCGTTTCCCGTTAAACGCAGAATTCACCTATACGTATAAGTTTGTTTGATGAGTATGACTGATTTAAGTTAAAGCTACCATTCCCGAGCTTAATGGAGCTGAAGCTTGTTAAGGAAAACAACCATTGAGAAGAAGCTTTTAACAGAGGAGACTGATGGATATTCTTCAGCTTGCTTCAACTTGAATGCAACAATAGCTGCATCAACCTGTAGAAGAAATGTAAACTTGAGTTCTAATTGCCCCTCTCTGAAGCAAATAAAATAACTCCTTTCACCCTATGTCATACATTAATTTGTCCTTTATCTTAAACAAATATTTGGTACCATGAATTGTATTTAGTGCCTCAAACTATTTATGATTGAGATCTTCTGCATTTCCATCTATAAGAACAGCTTACTCACATTAGGTTGAGGGAAAAAGTATGACCTTGGGACTTTCAGTTTGTATTCTGGATCTGGAACAGAAAACCGAGTAAAATAACTTGATATGAAAGCATAATCAAAAATTGAAAGGAGCACGCCTCAATTGATTCGAACTATTCTAGTGCAATCCCAATAACCATCGAGAGTTATCGACTATTTTGCAGGTTTGCAACTGCTATTAGAAAGACTGCTAGAAATATGAACCAAACACGAGAATCTAATGATATCCACCGACAGTGAAGACATGCTAACAGATGAAGTTTAAGCAGAGCTACCCGAATAAAAATTGACAAAAATATTTATGGGGCGGTATTCTGAAGTTCGTATAGATGATTCGACCAGCCGCAAAGCTGTCTCCTCCTGGAATATCCAATCATGTAAGTGGATATAACTATCAGATTCAAATCCCTTGGAATTACAAGATAATACGAGTGAATACCATGTGCAAATTCTAACCTGGAGTAGAAGAACAACTTCTGAGAAAATGTCACCCATTGGAAGCAGAAGTTTAATGACTTCTGTACTTATATTGAATGGTATATTGGCGACTACCTGAAAGATTACATTACAAACAAACATCATAATGTGCTTAAAAAGGAAAAAATGGACCAGTACAATCCTCCTCAGAAAAATTTTCCAAGGGTTGAGTAACACTCTCACTTTAGCTAATCTGGGTGGTCTTCCATACGAAGTAGCCACACTTTCCAACAGAGAACACATGTGGGAACGAACATCGCACTTGACAAAGTCCTCTTGCAAGACCTGGAATTTATAGCATCAGAAATAAACACATTACTTGAATCAAAACAACAAAATCCCAGAAAAAGGAAACAACAAAACACATTACTTGAATCAAAACAACAGAGAAAGTTAACACCTTCAGACACAGTGAGTCAGCAAATCTTTCCCTCACTAGAGCAACCATGTGCGGATCCTATAAGTCATATGTAAACAAAGCATTAACAGCAGTTATTTGGAGCCCTTTAAGCGATAACCCAGATAAAGAAAATGGGTTTCAACGTACTTTCTCAATAGCAAGAACAGTGGCACCACCATTAATGAGGACATTCGTCAAGGAACCAGTACCCGGTCCAATCTCAAGTACCACATCTCCTTTTTGTATATCAGCTGCCGAAGCAAGGTGCTCGTTAATCTCAGAATTCAACATGTAATGCTGCAGTCACAATTATTTTTTCAGAAAGAAGAAAAACACCGCCCATTATCTGTTTGTTAAAATGCTCCAATGGTGGAAATTTTCCAGAAAAATAGAGAAACGGTAAAAAGAAAAAACCTGGCCTAAGGATTTACGTGGTCTACGGTCTCTAGAATTGAGGGCTTGAAGAGTTGCGTGATAGTCGTCTGGGCTTTTTCTTTTTGCCCCGCACGTTATCACTAGCCTTCTTCTTGTAGCCGTAACATTAGCATGTGCAGGTAGTGGTTGTTTTTCACTGCTTCTGGGGATTGAAGTCGGACATAATGATGAGACAGAATTCAGGAAGTGGGTAGTCGTAGCCATTTTCTTCGTCTTCTCTTTTAAACTCTGTTTTCCGGCTCTCTCCGGTGAAGCTGATAAGCTAAGTTTTGTCAATGGACCTCCACAAGATCACGTTGGCAACTGGCAAGTGGCAATTTGCAGTCTATCAGGAGTTGGTTAGCTCAAAAAACGGCTTGGTAGTTTTGAGGCTCGACTTATCAGATTCTATCGTCTGTTATACGGTAGATAGCTAATTATATTAACTAATTTGACCAACGTATTAATTCTTTGTTAGGCATAGTTGATAAAATTAGTTATTTAATATTAATTGTTTACGTATAAAAATAGCTTATAAGAATATAAATTTTAAAAAAATAAGAATATAAATATTATATATTTTAGTATTTTGTTGAATATTTTTATAAGAATTTAGATTTTAAATATTTAATTCTACAAAAATTAAGTTTATAACTTTAATAGAAAATATAGAACATATAATAAAATAAAATAAAATAATAATAATAATAATAATAATAATAATAATAACAATAACAACAATAATAATAATAATAATAATAATGATGATGATGACGATGACGATGACGATACATCCAAACATAAAATATAACAATCCAAAGTTTAACAACACAATTTAAATAGAGCAAAAGAAATGAACACCATCTAAATAGAGCAAAAAAAATTAACACCATTATTTAAAGCAAAGATTCATATCAATTCAAGAACGACATTTAACTGGGATTAAACTATAAGCAATATTATTACGAATAATTGTCATTTACTGAATTTTTTTGTTTTTCAACGACTTCTTATGTAGAATTAACTTCAATATATTAAAATATATCTGATGGTATAAATTCAAGATCTTAATGATGATGCTAAAAGCTGGGTCACCAATTGTATTTTTTCTAATATACTCCAATAATGTTGTTCACCGATGAGGAATTCAAGCTTTTAGTATTTTTTTTAATTTAGTATTCAAATTTTTTAAATTTTCAATTAATTGATCAATATTTTTAAACCTTAAAAATTTGGTTTAAAACGTTAGTTTTTTATGATGTAATTAATAAATAGACGTGACATTTAATAAATATATCACATCTTGATAAATAACATTTTAAATTAAATTTATAAAGTGTTAAAAAATAGTTAATCAATTAAAATTTTAAAATATCGGGCATTGAATTGAATAAAATATTAAAAAGTTACATATTTTTAAATATATTATCTTTTTTTAAAACTAACTTGTATAATAAATTAAATTTAATATCACACCCTAGCCTAAATCTTTGAAATTTATTGTTAAAAATACTTCATTATCACTAAATAAGTATTAAACATTAACTAAAGTCACATTATATTAAATTTTGAATAAAAATAATATTATATTAAAATTTGAAGTGTAATTAAAAAATGACTGTTAAATAAAAATTTATTAATTTATAAAAATTAATCAATTAATTAATATATTCGTCAGTTTTTTATATCCAGAATTGTTAAAGTATATTGTATCGAAAACTTTAAAACTAAACTGAGATGTTGGACGAACCAGTTGAGTTTTTAAATTGATATAAATTAAGTATATATTATTTTATACAAAAAAAAGCGACAATAAGGTTAATTATGATAATACAAAAAATAATTTTAGAAAATAATTAAAAAAAGTGTTCCCAACAAATCATTAAAATAATATATTTGAGAGCCCAATCGTAACATTGGATCCTCCGCTTTCGACCTGGGTTTCGCAAGACACTTGCACGTGCAAGTTTCCCAATGCAAGGTGGCCACGTGGACATAACCTGTCCGGATACGGGTCCAAATTATATGCTCAGGCCAGCGGCGTTGATTTGCCGTATCTCAAGTGTTTCGTACCACAAGCACATACGCCTGACTGAGCTCTGACCCAACTTGACCAACTTGCAACACAAGTCGGTCTCCTTCCAATTAACCACTTATTTTAAAACACAAGTACTGGATTATGCAATTTACATATAAACTAAAGTCACGTTTTTCTTTCACTTTGTTGTGTTCAATTTAATATGCTGTACCATTATTTGATGTGCACATTTAAATATCTAAAAATAGATTAATCAATTAAATTAACAATTTTGAAATAAGGCATTATTTAATATGTTTATTTAAATAGTAAAAATAAATAAAATTGATTATTAAATTTTAATTTATACACTGTTCATTATAATTATATATATCAACAATCAATCAACAACTCCTAATAAAAAAGACTTGGGAAGATCCAATCATTCGTAACATTATCTGTAACTAGTTGAGAAATTGTTATATATATATATATATTAGAATTTTATGCATTGAATAAGTACAAATAATAATATATAAATAATATCTCCATACTTCTTTCGCTTGAAGTTGGGTTGAAAAAAATAAAAATTTTGATTTAAAAAAATTTCTAAAGGTAAGAGCATAATTTTTACATATGATTATATAGTCAAGGTTATTAATTTCACTTGTTGATAATAAGTTGTTAAAACTAAGTATTATGCATCATATTTGAGTAAAATAATTTATAACTTACGAATTTAAATTAATTATTTGATAAATTAATAATTTAGAATTACATAACATAACCAATATAAGTGGCATTAGTAAAATTGATTAATTTTTATTTTTAGTAATTATTTTTTTAAATAAAATAAATTATATTTATTGTGATTAAATATAGAATAATTTTACATGTAACTGTATAAATTAGAATGGTTTTTAGATATGGATGACAATGAGCTGAACAATGGGCCTAATTTCAGATGTTTTCAATGGGCTGACTCGTGGGCTAAATTAGGTTCAGACTGATCCAAGGTCTAATTTTTTAAAACAAAACAACAACATCTTGCTTATATCAGTTAGGCCTCGGGTAGGTTTACTTCTGACCTGAACTCAATTAAAAAAACTATTGTCACATTTTTAATTTTACAAAGAATGCTTTTTTAAAAATTAACGAGACCTACTCATGAGTCGACCTATTATCATCCTTATTTTTAGAGGTGATTATATAAATTGGTATTAGACTTGATAATAAATCAGATTTTTTTTTTATAGGAAAAGAACCATTTCATTAATCAAATGAAGAATTGGATGATAACATCCGGAACAACCTCCCAATAAACAAAAGGGGAGTATCTAATGGATGTTCTAGCCAGTTGATGAGCAACACCATTCAAGTTTCTGCGAATCCACCGAACTTGTATATCCGGTCTTGACTCAAGAA